>CAJNIZ010023769.1:71407-81847 GCA_905231905.1 Symbiodinium pilosum | reverse complement strand
CCCCCCCCCCCCCCCCACCACCCCAGCCTCCACCAATATAATTGATCTTACATCTTTCTTGAACGTTCCGGGGCAGATGTAGAAACTCGAAACCTCGAAGCTCGAAGCCTTAAGCCCTGACCCTGCAGAATTTGTAAATGTCTCCCATTTGCTTTTCCATTCCTGAGGGTCGGCCCTGAACGATTCAGGCAATTTCGGGGTGTGGGGTTTGAAAGGTTTTGGGGTTTACTTGGAGGCCCNNGGATTATCACCCTACTTATAATTGGGGTAACCCCTATAAGCCTATTTAGGGGGATTATAAGTAGGGTTATAAGCCTAGTTGTAAGTAGTTACTAAGTCCCAGGGGCCTCCAAACCCTAAACGCTAAACCCTAAACCCTAAACCCATAGAGCTCTTCAGGTTCTCCTCGCTCCTAGGCTGAGGGTTTAGGAGAAAGTTTAGGGCTCAGGGATTAGGATTTGAGGGTTTAGGCTTCAGGGTTTCAGGACCTAAGGTTGAGGGTCCTTGATAGGAGTGAAGATTTGGGATTTTGATTTGAGCGTTTAGTGTTGCGATTTATGATATACAGCACAGCCTTGAATCTTGGGACCCTGGACACTCTATCCCCTTCGACATGAAATCCATCCCCGATCAACATCTCGGAGCCTTCGAAGACCTTTGACGTTCAGGAGCTGAATCTCCGACTCAAACCCTGAACCTGGCCAATCTCCCAACCCTAAACCCTAGACCCTCAACCCGAAACCCTCTTAAATCCAATCCCCAGAAAACCCACACTCTTACATCCAAGGCTGGAAGTATGGGCCCCCAAGACCTTGGCCTTCTACATGAGCCATAGCCTAGACTCCTGAAAGGGGGTTATACAAGGGGTTCTATAGGGGACTACAAAAGGGTTTGTTAAGGGGGATACGAGGAGTTGAGACTCAGATGTTCTGGGGTCCTCCAGGATACATAAAGGGTTCAGGCTTTAGGGTATATGGCATACACATTGTGTGCTAGGTAGGACCCCAAACCCCAAATCCCTTACAATCCCTCGGAAGCCCCCGCACATCTCTAGGGTCCCGCAGGACACCCTTCTTTTTGGAACCCTCAGGTGGTGCAAAGTAAACCCCTCAGAATTATCCCTATGATGCCCAGATATGCCCCTCATTATTGTGCTTGTCTTCACCCCCCCTCTGCCCTGATAAATGCACGCCTCGTCCCTAATAAACAACCCATGTTCATTAAAATATGTAGAAGATATTGATCTGGCTCATGTAAAGTTCAGTCCAGGCTCGTTCTGCATGTGTGCGCCTTGCGCGCAATCCTGGTAGCTAGCCGCAGCCTCATGTTCTCCGGTTTAGGGTTACGGTTTAGGGTTTAGGGCTGAGGTTCGGGGCTTGGTATAAGGTTGAGGGAGTTGTGGGATGAGTTTTCTTTCGGATTCAGAGATTTTAAGGTTTTGAATCCTTAGTTTTCTTGTTGTTCAGGTTGACTGGTCGAGGGGTTTGGAATTATGCGCTGTAGGTTGGTTATTGCCCCCTCACTTTGATTGTTCTTGAAGGGATTTTGTTAAGGGGCTGTTATAGCTCCTCGTACCTATTGTCGAAGTTGTTCTTGTAAGGGGGAATGCGGCAATGACCTGAATATACCCTCTAATATGCCAATTATACAACTAGCGTAGCCCTTTTGTCGTGGGTTCCCTAATTCCTTAGCAACCTCCGGGTACCCCAAAGTAGGCCCTAAACCCGAATTAACCCGAATTAAGCCCTAATCCCTAAACCCTGAACCCTAAACCTCAAAATCTAAACCGACCGAAAACCCTATACACAGAAGGGTTGTGGTAAGAGCCAGGTGCGCCTCTTTGTTCTTGCACTTGCAGTTTAGGGGATTTAGGGTTGAGGGTTTTGGGCTAGAGTTTTATGGAGTTTAGGGGCTTCATTGGGTGGCATAGGGTTTAGAGGGTGCATGGGGTTTAAGGTTTATAGTGCTTGTCATTCTATAGATAGGTCTCATTGGGATTATACGGTTTTACAGGGGCATTGCCGCACTTCATTGGGTAGAAGGTACTCCGGGTCAAGCTTGTCGGTCGTTGTTGTGCATGTTGTATGCTTCTACTAACGTCCAATGAGAAACATGAAGTTATGGTTTCAAAATATCCTAGTAACCTACTGGGGGGCTAGTAGGGAATAGGGGGAATATAATCCCCATATAATCACCCAAAAATATACTCCCTCCTTACCTTCTAACCCCTAGTAAGGGAAGGAAGTGTATGCATCCGCGGTACTTTGGAATGAAGCATGGAGGGAACTCTTCAAGCTAGCCGAGCCCGCCAAGTTCAGACCCAAGGCTGCCGACACGTAAACCCGAACCCCATAACCCCCTAAGACCTAAACTGCCCCAGAAATGAAGCCCTGAGCCCCAAACCCTAAAACCCTCAAGCCCTAACACCTAAAACCCAATGTAAACCTTAAAACGCTAAACTAAGCCCCAAAGCCTAAAACCCTACACCCCCAAACCCTAAAGCCTGCAAACCTAAAACCCTAAACCCTGGAAGCACCAAGCCTTGACGTTTCTTTTGAGATTGCTCACTCAGGCTGTGCACACCTATCATCCCCTTACGGATGGCCATGTGGGTTGTTCTCAAGATGATGGGCCCGTTTGGGTTATGGTATTAGGGTTTTTAAGGTTTAGGGTTTTGGGTTTAGGGTACGACACCTAAAGTTAGGGGTACCCAAATGGGACCTTAATTTTGAGAATTGCACATGTGCGCCCCTTTGTGTGGACCCTTAACCCTGAACTCTGCATCCTAAATCCGATGCCCCTGTACTCAATGCTCCACTGTGGAAGACCCCCATGAAGGTGAATGTAGCTGCCAGAATAGTTACCACCATTCCGCCTGCAATCCTTAGAATAATCTCAGCGTACAATACTCGCCGAACCCTATTCCGATTCTTTAAGCCCCAACCTTCCCCCTTAACCCTAAACCCTAGTACAAACCTTAGGCATTCGGTTTCCGTTTAGTTTCAATTTTCCGTTCCATTGGGTTCTCCATTCTTGTAGTTAGCGGCCCCTACACCCCGGTACCCTACATATGGTTGAGAGTTTAGAGTCTAGGGTTTAGGGTTTAGGGTTGAGGGTTTAGATGCAGAGATATCCCTACAGAATCCTATTTAGCTACATTAAGTCCTAAAGCCTGAACCTTGCGCAGGCTCCAACAGCGCGGCAACAGTCTTGTACTCAGACTGGGCTTTGGATTTAGGACTCCAGGTTTAAGGCGTTAGAATTCAGGGTCTATGGGTTAATATTGGGAGAATGGAAAAGCAAATGGAAACTACTATAGTATTTTGGGGTTATATAGGGATAATGGAAAAGGAAATGGAAGCTACTATTTAGGATTTTAGGTTCGGGTTAAGTATTTGGGGCTTTGGAGTTTAGGATGTAGCGGTTTTGGGGGTTAGGATTTTGGATTTAGGGATGTAGATGTGGGGCTTAGGGGTCTGGGTTGGGTTGAGGGAGAATTCTAGGATTTGCGGTTCAGGAGTTCAGGATTAGTGGTTGTTGGATTTGGGAGTTCAGCGCTTAGGGTTTAGGCTGGGGGGCAGGGTCTGGGCAAAAGTCTTGGGAGAGAGAGAGAGAGAGAGTGAGACAGAGAGAGAGAGAGAGAGAGCAAGTCTTGTACGAGGGTTGAGGGTACCGAGGTTGTTGCAGGCCTCCCTGCCCAGCATTACCCCTCCAGACATTTCTTTAGATTGAGTCGATAGGAGTATACGTGAGTTTTACAAAATGCATTGCATTCTAGAAGTTCAACTTAAGGGGGCCGCATTACATTTGCAGTCCGCTACATGTTATGATACCCTATGCCGAGCAACGCCGCCTAATTGTGGGTTCTTCTAGCCAGTCCCCGTATAGAACCAATGAGCCGCAATTATCCCCCCAAAACCATCCTAAACCCTAAGCCCTAAAAGAGAGCGGAACCCTAAACTCTGAAGCCTAAACCCTAAACCCGGAGCCTAATCAAAGGGATTTTGGTGGGCAAGGGAACCCATGAATTACATAGATGGTAAGCATCTAAACTCGAAAGCGAAGACCCTGAACAGTAAACCTGCACCATGGTGAGGGAGGGTCGGACTAGGAAATGGCTTGTTCTGTTTTGGTTTTGCACACTTCCTACCTGCAAAATTCGCCCTGGTTATCGGGGCCCCAGACAGAGGCGGGGTATCTGTATGCCGGATGACCCTAAATCCAGACCCTAACCCTGAACATTAAGGCCTGAGCCGTCAAGTTATTATTCCCGAAACTGCGAGCCCTAAACCCTGAACCCTTAATCTTCAACCCAGAATTATTACAGAGGGTCGCAAGGTGGACTCTGTGCACAAGGCGAGCTTTAAGCAAAGGTGGTAGCACTACTATGGGTCTTCCCCATTTAGCAACCCCAAAACTCATAAGGCCTCAACAGCCTCTGTAGCCTTAAAGGTCTCCTTAGACTTACACCCCCAATCCGAAAACCCAAGCCTTAGATCCTTGACCCTTAACCACAAGTTATGGGGACATCCTCAAATTCACTTTGACATGTGATGCTTGCCTGCACCTTGGGTCATTCCGCCTTGCAGTCACTGTCCTGAAAGTTTTTTTGTTTTTTCTGGGGCTTAGGGTTTAGCGCATTATACTTCCTGGTACGTATGTATTGTAGGAACTGTTATTGTAAGGGGGAATGACCCAACCTACTCAGCAGAGATCAAAGATGATCATGTGTAATGGCATATTCCACAAGATTGAAATTCAGGGTTTATGGTTTGGGCTTCAGAGCAAAGAGTTCGGGTTGAATAAAGGTTTGGGCTTTAGGGTTCTTTGGTAGCGCTTGGCGAGTCTCCATTAGCTGTCAGAAGCTGCTCAGGACTGTTGCAGAAACCCAATGCCCTAGACCCTCAGCCCTTACCGGGACGTTGATAGGCCGTTTTGGGTGAGGTCAAGAATTCCCTTTCATTAAATTACGGCTGTAGGCAGCTATTCCACGTATCATCTCACGACATACCTTTCCAGCAACATCTACGTGTGCAGAGGCCTCGATCATCCGCAGTCACGACGCGGCATTCTCGAGGCATGTCGGTTCTGTTCAAGGTACATGCCACCAAAGAGTTGGAGGGTTGGTAGACGGAGGTGGCCTCAGGACGAGCGCTTGAGGATCAAGCCTTTGGTGCTTTTGGGTTAAGGGTTTAGGGATGGTATTGTTTATGCCGCGTGCCGCCATCAACTCCTGGAGATGTGGAAGAGTCCAGGGTTGCGCATGGAATTCCTCTTCCAACTGCTCTCCTCGGAGAGCGCCGTGAAGTTGTACGGATCTCGGTGATGAATGCTTTGGCTGGAAATCTTGGGGCGAGACCGAAAGGACGCCCTCAGTATATACCCCAATGGGCGTTGCCAGAGGGGATGCCGGCTTACCCTCCACCACCGGTTGATCGTGCTCTGCCAGCGTGGGCAGTTGCTAGTGACACTATGAAACCGAGGGCATTCTTCAGTCTTGAACACCTCCACTTTTGCCCTTGACCTGAGGTTCTAGGAAATTAAAACATCTTGGACCGTGCTCCCGCCATCCACCCTGAACGAGATGGCCCCATTGCTAAGCTCAAAGTTTGAAAGCCGCGTTTCCTGTTGTAGAGAAGCAGAATCTGCCGTCAAAACCTGGTAAGCTAAGCTGGTAAGCTACCCTACTCCCTAAACCGTAAACCGTACAGGATCTTCCAAGGCGTATCGTACTTGTGGTCATGCAGGGTTATTTGCGTCAACACTGGGGCCCCCAAACATGCATAAGCACAAAGATCTTGCATTGAGGATTTTGGCTTTCCATTTCTGATCGACCTATTTCCTGGAGCTTATGCGGGGTACGTTTTGTTTAGACCCAAAGAGGCGGCACACACTAGGAGGACTCCCTACCCTGTAATAGTGGTATAATAAGAATATAAGAGGACCCGAATATAATCCCTATTATTTCTAATAGTCACTGTTACTGGTCGGGGGGTCCACCTAAGGCATGCACCCTAAACCCTAGGCCCCCACACGCTACACGCAGCACGAAGCTCAAGAAGTCGAAGTGGCTCTGAATTCTGAAGCTCTGAAGCCTCCGGCCCTCAGAAAGCCCATGTCAGCAACTGTCTACATACTGTCAATATGTGAGCTATAGTCTAAACTCCTTAAAGGGGGTTATATAGGGGATTATTTAGGGGACTACTGTAGGGGGTATTAAGGGGGATATTAGGAGTTTAGATTATGGCTCATATAGGGTTATATAGGACAGGAGCAAAGAAATGGAAACTACTGTGTAGGGTTCAGGGTCAGGGTGTACGGTTTTAGCTGCGCTATTCAGGTTGAGATTGGCAGTTTACCATTGTCCCTAATATGTTCCCTGAAAAGGTCCATGTGCTTATGGTGCAAGTAAGTAAATAGAATATGACTTTGGGTAGGTATATTATAATAAGATCCCCATGTACCCCATATTCTATCTACTTGCGGGGATTATAATCATATTATACATATTGACTGTAGCCTACGTGAATGCATGAGCCTTAAACCCTAAACCCTAAACCCTAAACCCTAAACCCTAAATAAATTGCGGAGCTTCGGATGACCCTGTTGACTTACCGGAGAATTCTCACGTATCTATTGGCACCCGAGACCCTCATCGTCTCAACCCCGCGACCCTGGACCCTAAATCCCTAAACCCTAAGCCCCTATCCGCTGAGCCCCTAAAAGCCTAGGCCTAAACCCCAAACCTCGTCCTACCTAAACCCTAAACCCTAAACCCTAACCCTAAACCCTAAACCCTAAACCCTAAACCCTACCCCCCAACCTAAAGGCAGTTCCTTGGTCAAACAGGTTATCAGACTTTCAGCCTGAGGATGGCCGGGACCTTGAAGATACCTGGGTGGTTTAGGGTTTAGGGTTTAGGGTCTAGGGTTTAGGGTTTAGGGTTTAGGGTTGCTGTTAAGGAACTTAGTAACTTACGGGCTTAGAGGTTTAGGGTTTAGGTTTGGGGTTGGGTTGCTGTCAAGGAACTTAGGGGTGTGGGGGTTTAGGGTTTAGGGTAAACAGTAGCCTTAAAACAGCACAGCACCTTGAAAGAATCCCCACGAAATTAGTGTTGCGCCTTTTTATGGTCTAGCTTCTGATGTCTGTCAGCAGGCCGCGGTAGTTTTGCTATCAGACACCACAAAAACGGACCACAAAAAACACAGCACAATCGAAATAGGCTTAGAAGTTAGCGCTCATGACTTTGCTTAGGCTCGTATACAGTAAGCACGGAAGACATGGTCTGAAAAAGACGAATTCTTCGGTTTCCAGCTTGGGATATTCCAAGACAGCTTCATGGAATCCTCGGTTTAGGGGTTCAGGGTTTAGGGTTTACATTGCAGACCCACAAGTGAGATGCTCTAAGACATCCCTATACCTGGAGGCTCAAGGGACTTAGAAATGGGCTTGAACCTCTAGAAAGCAACAGGGCGACCTATGTGCCCGCACCCCAATAGTTTCCGATGCCTTCTGATGTCTATGGCAGACAGATATACAACCAGGAATGGACCATGATGTTGGTCACTTTTTTAGACCCCTACAGTATGAGACTTTGCGGAAATCAATGCGCTCCTTGCATGCCTCCGTGTACCGGCCTTCGGCTTCTTGGGCGGGGCAATGTCTCGCTGACTTCCGCAAGCGCTTCTGACCAATTACCAGGGTTTGTAGGTCAGAACGGTATACCCTAAACCCTAAAAACCCGAATACTGTACATAACATAGGACTGTGTAAGGACCATATTCCCCTATTCCCCACTAACCACCACAAAGCCAGATGTGCAGCCACTCCATATACGGGAGTCCCATAATAGCAGATTAGATGGGGCCTTAGGGAGCCTTCGGGAGGCTACTTGGAGGCCCATGACTGGGCTTGCAACCCTACTTATAATTCCTTTAAATGGGCTTCTAGGGCTTACCCCAATTATAAGTAGGGTTATAAAGGTGGCGCGAAACCTTGGTTGTATCGCGATGTTGAGAAAAAGAGGGTTGTTGGACGTTTAGCAAACTATTGCAGTCTGGACAACATTTCACTATGTCTTGGCCTTGCGTATCAGACAAGCTGCGCAGGAAGCGACCCGGCGAACGCAAGTAAGGTTTGGTCATAGATGCTCTGGCTCTTGGAACCCGAACGCAAGTAAGGTTTGGTCATGGAGGCTCTGGTGACCGTATGCTCTTGGAACCCGCGCGCAATTATGGTTTGGTCATGGATGCTCTGGTGCGCGTGCGCTCCTGGAACACGTTCGATGGCCAAGCTAAACTTCAAGACCCTGGACCCTAAACCGAAAAGCTGGACAAAAGCAAAATACAGATAAGGATCTGGCCAAGGCACGACAAAGAAGGATACCGTCTCCTCAAACAGGGAATGTGGAAAGGCCCTACAGTTCCGCTAGCAGCAACACGCCCGACAGCCGCAGGATGAGTACTGCCGACAGTGTCAAAGCGAGCCATGACAGCGACATGCTGTGCTAGATTAAGGTGGACTCGGGAGGCGGCGTGAGAAAAGGATGAACCCATCCCCCCCCCTTCGCCCACTCCCCCTCCCCAAAAACCCTGAAGAGGCTAAAAACCATGCAGAAACTATGTGACGAGGCTCAAAAGCCTGCACAACCACAGGGCGACTGTCGCACCCGCCGCCAACTATTGAGGCCCTTGTACTATGCTTTGGTATGAGTAGCGCCCCTGAAATGTCTAGAAACAGTGGCAGTGCTCGGAGAATTAGGGGGACTTAGTAAATAGGCTTGTAATGGGGCTAACCGGGGTTAATTTATGGCTTATAGGGGTAAGAAGTATACTTACTAAGTCCTCCTGACCCCCCAACTAATTCCTAAACCCTGGAATCACAGCCCTGCGGCTTTGAGGGCATGGCAGCACGTCAAAAATTGCTCATGCACAGGGCTTCTTACTGCATACTTGGAGGTTCTGGGCTTGCTATAGCCTATATATGACTGGTATGAAAGGGGCCTTAAAGGGCCTAGAACTGGTCTTGTAAGTACAGTTTTAGTTGGGTTATACTTACCCTGAAGCTCCAATATTTGGGGCTTCCGCATAAGACATGGCCTCATATCTTGGCTTCCACGAGTTTAGGAACATTCCAAATTCAGGACGGGTTGGTCTAGATCGTAGGCCTGTCGTCGGCTGCCTTTACACGAAGAAATACATTAAACTGGGTTGCTGTTAAGGAACTTGAATTAAGTTACCAACACAAGGAAACCCTATCTGTGATAACTTACACCCTTAACCCTAAACCCGATATATCCATATTATGGTAACTTAGCTTAAGTTCCTTAACAGCAACCCGGTAAACTCAGACCGGCTTCATGTTCTTAACGACCCTGGTATGGGCACCCAGGGAGCATGGCGACGACGACGGGTGGACCGGCAGGGAACCCGGTCTTAGCAGCTTAGGGTTTAGGGTAGGGCTTCGGACGTAGGGGTGTAAGGGATTAATGTTTGCTTCAAGGTTTGCTGCAGTAGACGGACTCTGGCGCACACTTGAAGGTTCATATGTGGGTCCACAGAATTTGTAAGTCCCCTGACTTGTGTTCTTGAACTTTCGTGGGTACATTACAGTATTTGCTAGTGTTATATTGGAGACAACGGTATTCTTAACCTCACTGCGCTACTGGGTTGCTGTTAAGGGACTTAAAATTAATTACCATAATGAGTGTATATGTATATATGTATGGTACATAATAGGTTTTTCCCAATTTAAGAACTTAAGTTAAGTTCCTTAAATCCCTACATTCCCCAGTTTCCATTTCATTTCCATTTCTTTCCATTTGATTCTCCATTATAGGGGGATAATATAGTAATTTAAATTAAGTTCCTTAACAGTAAACCCTAAACCCTAAACCCTAAACCTTAAACCGTTAACAGCAGCGCAGACTAGAGGATATTGCCAATGTATACGCAGCCGTGAACTGTACGGGAAAGGCCGAACTCCAAGCCTGAACCTGGAACCCTCAATCAGAATCAGAAGCTAGGGGTTTGTGGTTTTGGGTTTGGGATTTGGGGATTGGGGTTTGGGGTTTAGGGTTTAGGGTTGAGGGTCAAGTTCTGAAGCCGTACGATCCCTACCAACCAAAAAGCGCCAATCCTTCCATATGCCTTTCCCCAGGCTGTCCTTGCATTCCAGGCACAACCTGCAGAGCCGACTCCTGTAAGCCCTAAATCAGAAACCAACTGAGGGCTAGTAGGGAATACAGCAAATATATTCTATATTGATTATATAGGGATTATATAGGGATTATATAGGGATAAGCTTATTCCCTACTAAGCACCAGCAAGGAGACTCAGAGTTCAGGTAATGGGACTTGGGGTTGACGGGCTCGGGTTTTACGGAAGCCTCGGCCCTACATAAGGTCCTAGTTGACCATGGTTACCCTAAGGGTCCAAGGAC
>CAJNIZ010023769.1:32394-66158 GCA_905231905.1 Symbiodinium pilosum | reverse complement strand
TCCCAATTCCGTGTACCCAAAACGTGAAACCATAGTATAGGCGCTTCCAGGCCGTTCCAGGGGGCTCCAGGGGTGTCCAGGGGCCTCCAGGGCCTCCAGGGGCCTCCGCCTCCAGAGCGCCAAAAAAGCCAAAGCCCTGAACCTTGCTGAAATTTCATGCGGGATCGTCAGGCTGGACTAGGCCACCCACCATGCAGGGCGTCGGGCGTGTCTGCAAAGGGGGAGTAGAGGGGGTTTCCAAAGGGATCTGAACGCCCTGAGGCTGGACAGCCTCGGCGAATAATACTCTCGTTTCATATGCCCACCCTACGTTTCTGGATTTTGAGGCATGAACAAGGGGCCTCATGCCCACTTCGCGAAGTGTAGCCGAAGGAATGAACTCCATCTGTTCCGTTGTGTCCCGTAACGCTGCCGCCAGGAATGAAAGCAGGGTTTTGGGTTTAGGGGTTTAGGGTTTAGGGTTCAGGGGTTTGGGGTCTGGGGTTTAGGGTCTAGGGGTTTAGGGTTTAGGGCTTAGGGTTTGGAAGGATTGTTAGCCTGCATACGAGCAAGCCGACAGTTACAGGGGAGTTTAGGGGTTAAGGGTTTGAGGGGTTGCCTAAACCCTAAACCCTTCACCGTGTAAGGGTGTGGGGGCGGGACTGTGTAAGGTCCCTCTGATTCAGGTCGGGGCCATCCTTCTGTTTTTGCCAGGCTTTGTTGAAATTATAGTATAATATAGTATATCATACTAATATTGTGATATATTTCTTGTATATCAAGATACATTCGAGTATATTACGGAATAGAATCATCTGTATCGTTCTAGGCTGCACAGCAGGGACTTGAGGCATCTCAGATTCGCCGCGAGCTTGCAGCTTTTGACTGTAAAAAAAGGGCTCCTGACTTTGGTGCTCATTACCGGATCCTTGTTGCGTTCCGCATAGCCTGAAGCAGCGACTCCTCAACCTTTCAACCTGTCTGGTCCCTTTTTTGGCAAGGTGGGAAGAGTCTCTTGGTCAGTTGTCGAAAAATTGCCTTACAGCCGTAGACCTGCGAGGGTTCAAAGCTCAATCGTTTCGGTGAGTTGGGCCTTGCATTGACTGGTGCGCACCTACATCGCCTTGTCAGCTTTGCTTTCTCGGCCCTTACAGCCCCTCTACTAAACTCCAAGCCCCAAAGCCCAAGACCCTACATACCCCCACATAGACCTATATTCCTTTAAATACAACACTACACAACACCTAATTTTGGGACCCTACTGAACCCTAAATCGTAGTATCATTTTATTTTCCATTCTCCCCATATAACCCCATATAACCCCATATACCCCTATATGCCCAAGTTTCCAAGCCTTGGATGCAGATTCCATGGGATGATGAGCAGATCCTTTGTACCCGAGGCAATCGGCTGGTAGGTTTACAGGGGAACATAGGGTTCCAAAGGGGCATGTAGGGTTTAGGGCTGGGTGGTAGATTATATGAAGGGGGGGATGTGTACCAGGACCCTCCAAGTACCCTTCTGACAACGGGTATATAGGCCCCAATAGATGGCAGATGGAGGGGCTAGGTATGCGTAAAAGGGACTGTAAGGCTATATAGGGGCATGTAGGGTCTAGGGTTTCGGGTTTAGCCTCTAGGCTTTAGGGTTGGGGGCTCCGGGCCCCCGCATAAGGCAGAACATGGAAAGTTAGACGGGCAACGGAATGAAAGCTACTATGCAATTTAGGGTGGCGGATCTGGGGTTCAGGATTTAGGGTTTGGGGACTTAAGGGCTTTGGGACCAGGGTTTGGGGATGAGAGGCTGGCGCTTGGGATGTGGTCTTTCATGGGTGGTTGACTGGAGCTCGAACAAGGTAGTTATGGTTATGACAAAACTCGCAAAACTCGTATAACCTTGCCCTAAGCCTTAGGCCCTATAACTACTAATAAGCCTGCAAGCAGGGTACTTCTCAAACGAGCTCAGAAGGGGGCAGAAGCAAGGGCCTCTGTGAAGAACCCTAAACCCTAAGCCCCCAACCCGAGGCTTTGGATGAAGAAGCACTGTCTGAGGCAGACCAGCGAAAATTTCGAATGGGCCTCATGGAGCGCCGCTGTGGTTCGACGATGGGCTCAAGCTTGACAGCAGGCCATGGAGGAGACTGTGACGGGCCGAGAGTCGTCAGGATTGGCAGTGCTGGCGACCGTTGCAGCCAGATGGTGAGACCGGGATGAAGGTATATCGTGGAAGTCCTCCATGTGCCCCAGAAGCAGGATCCCATGTAGTGTAGAGGCCTGAATAATTTTGACAGGGTGTTGGCGCATATTGTGCTAGAATCTCGGGAGTAATGCTGTCATTCAACCTTCTACATTGCACCACTGCATTCCAATGTAGCCCTGCCCACTTCTTTTACAACGGAGATGGTCAGCAGCATGGACCACACCAGCATTATGCTACTATTGCAAAGGAAGTGAGGAACCCCTCTTTTTTAGATGGCGCCTAAGCGTGCTTGCGGAGAAAGACAGGATAGTTTGGGTGAAGGTAGGCTACCGGTTGGAGGTCCACGGGCAATTATAAACAATGTCATACTTGAGAGACAACAAATCCGCTTTTCGGACTTTCGTAAAGGAGCTCCGCTTCTCAGCCCTAAGCCCGAAACCTTGAAGATGTCGTGCGCTTTTCCCCCAAAGGTGCGGCTTGTCATGCATATCATGCTTAGGTTGACTTTAGGAGGGTCAGAGGGACTTAGGTAGTAGGCTCAGAATGGGGATAGTTGGGGCCATGATAGGAGCTTCTGTCAATATTTGGGTTACCAAAAGACCAGCACCAGCAAAGATGGACCTAGAGTCCATAATCTATTCCTGAATAAGGAACTCATGTCCATGAATTATAGGGGAAATATTGACTGTAACTCATCTAGCATCTAGGGCTAGTAAGTATGCCAACAAAGCTTCTCTGGCTCCCAAGTAGGGTTTGGGCTTAGGGGTGGGGTCTGCAAGCTTAGTCGCAGACATGTAGGCGAATGATTATGGGTGTTTCTCCCAAGACTACTTCACCTGAACCCTAAAACCCCAAACCCCAAACCCCAAACCCTAAACCCTAAACCCCTAAACCCTAAACCCTAAACCCCTAAACCCTATTCATATCTAGGAGTCCCTGGGGCGCCTTCCTCAAAGGACATGTGCTTTAGTCTAAACTCCTTCCAGGCGGTTATATTAAGGGGATTATATAGGTTTTTAGGGTTCAGGGTCTAAACTCCTTAAAGGGGGGTTATATAGGGGATTATATAAGGGGAGTATTATAGGGGTTATTAAGGGGGATGCTAGGAGCTTAAACTATAGCTTACCTTGTTTTTGCCGAAGCCTTGCTTTGTAACACGGTCTCCATTGCATTAGGTGCAGCAATGTCGATGGAACCACTGTAGGAGCCTGCGCATGAGGAAGACTGTCACCTTTGCTGTCCATTTGCAGTTGTAGCAGAAGATGCCACAAGACCCAGTTCCGATGCGTTTGGCCCTTGCAAAATCTATTTCGAATAGACCAAAGGGTTGCATGAATCTGTAGGCCTTTTAGATGTGGAGACATACAATCTGGATTCATTTTGGTGTCTTTATACCAGTGACTCTGGTATTGTGGGGGGTTGGGGGGCATAGAGGAGGCCAAATTTGAAGAGATACCCGTACGTCATGGATCTTATCCCAACGGTGTTGTTGAAGCTTGCTTGGTTTGGGCAGTCTTGGTATCCCGGCACTTAGGGGTTAGAGATAATGGAAAAGAGAATATCGCATAATAGCATATACGTATGTATTGGGATTATACGGAGGTGATATAGGGTTGGGGTTTTGAGCGCTGCTTCTGTGAGATGCATGATACCGAAGCTGTTACGATTTCCTATGGAAAGGTTAACGCCTAACAAATTAGAGCGACCTCACCCGACCTAATCTTAAATGGTGGTTGACGTAGAATACTGGAATATAGTCCTGCTATGGCCATATTTCAGGGGTTGAATTTCATAAGCTGGCCAAGTTGGATGTAGCAGTCTGCCCCTAAACCCTAAACCCTAAAATCAGGTGTCTTAAAGACCAACGCGGGTGCTGTGGTCAAGAAGGCGGACACTTACACGTGCTGAGCTGGAGAGTTGATGCATCTTTCTCCCAAAGGCTTTAGGGTTTATAGGGGTATATAGGGGTATATAAGGTTATATGGGGGTGTATATAGGGATAGGGTTTAGAGTATTTTAATACATGGTTTACCCTAAGCCCTAAACCCTAAAGCCTATAGAAGTTTCCATTTTATCTTCCATTATCGCAGTATAACCTATACATTACCCCATGGTCTACCCTAAGCCCTTAACCCTAAACCCTAGTCAGGGTAGGGAATGATGCAATGAATCCCCAAAATAGTGGTTTAGGGTTAGGGATATTACCCCCCCAATAATGGAGAATCACATGGAAAAGAAATGGAAATTGAAATGGAGACTGGTGTTATACGGTATTTAATTGGGATTTGGTTTAATGTGAGCTGTAGTGTAAGCTCCTTAAAGGCGTTTATGTGGGGGATTATATAGGGGGCGACTATAGATCTTATGACGGGGATACTATAATACTCTCGATATGCTTGAGTGTGTGATGTGACTCGTAGGCCCCTTTAACGCAAGGTCTTCAGCTCTGAAGATTTGTGGGTAAGTTCCAATTGTGTGTGAGAGATGTACATATACATGTAAATGTACAGATATTTGTAGATTCTTGTGCATAATGTAAACCCTAAACCCTAAATCCTAAACTTGTGAATGACAATTTGGAGGTATCACCAACATGGAACGCCACATGTTCTGCGGTTTATCAGGACCCTACTTGGAGGCCCATGAGACTTAGTAACTACTTACAACCGGGCTTGTAACCCTAATTATAATATCCCTAAATGAGCTTATAGTGGTTACCCCAATTATATGTGGGGTTAAGTTATACTGCCAGTTAGAAGTAGTTACTAAGTCCCCTGACCCTCCAAGTAGAACTTAACCGCCGTAAGTAGTAGTTTCCATCTTCTTTTCCATTATCCCAATATTATAACCTCAAAAAATACCTGTTACTAAGTCCCATGGGCCTCCAAATAAGGACCCTAGTCAATGTAGGCTTCTCGGGTTGCATCTTGATATGGGGGAGCGTGCAAACCCCAACCCTAAACCCTATACAAAGGGTTTAGGGTTTAGGGTAACACTATACACATCTTCAAATGATCCTAATTGAATCCCTATTAGGCCCCTTTGGGCAGAAGTTGAGGGACTCATACGTATGCCTAATGTACGTAAAACATGTACATGTCCATATTCACACACGCACTTCTACAGTTAAACACAGGGCCGTTGCTAACCTGAATCCTAAACCCCGAACTTCGAACCCTAAACCTTAGCTCTGTAAGATCTAAACCGTCTAGAACGATGCGCTGTCCCCAGCAGCCGCCTGCAGATTGACTGTCGCACTGCCGGGTCCTTCAAGTTCAGCGTTTATCTGCTTGTCCTCATTGCTCCTTGTCTTGAGAGCCATAATGTAAATGTAGTATTATAGATGGAAAATGGGGACTATGTAGGGATAATGGAAGAGAAAATGGAAACTATTATTTAGGGTTTAAGGCTTAATGTAGACCCGTGATTCATAAACCCCCCTCCTTTCAAGGGCCTCAATATTAGGATCCCTATTATAATCCCTATTAAGGAGAGGGGGCTGTTAATCATGGGTCTGCATTTAGACCCGACCGGGTTACGCGAAGACCTACTTGGAGAGTGAGGGGTATTTAGCAGTCATGGAAAATGGATACTACTAGACTATTCAGCGTTTAGGGTTTCGGGAATACTTTTTATTCAAGGTTTCGGGTTTAGGGTTCAGGGGGACTTAGTAGGTGTACTTATCAACCCAAACTATTCTCATCATAAGTCTATTTATGTACTGAATCCTCCTGGATCTCCAGGTAACATCCGGCCGTTTGGGCAGTTTTCTGGGTCTGGGGTTTAGGGTTTGGGTCTATTCTAGGCTTTGGGAATGCCATTTGCCATCACGACTGGGTTTTGGGCAGAAATGATTTCTGTACATGGTGTAACGGTTGCTACTGGAAAGCCTGCATGGCCGTAAACATCCGAAGCCTTGGGAAGTTTGGTGCTGTACCCTAAGCCCTAAACCCCGAAACCCCAAATAGTAGCTTTTCCGTTACCCCAATATATTTGTATGCTAATATCATGCAGGTTTTTTGGTAGCAACAGTAGCATGGTATGTCTGCGGTTTTTTCGCTTGATTGAGTAGCATATGGGCCACCATGGGCTTGCTGGTATGTTTTGGGGCATCGTATATCCCATTTCGCAGGTAATTCCTTAACCCTAAACCCTAAACTCTGAACCCTTGCCCAAACCGGTAAGTTTCTGGGGGCCCTAAAGTAGGACAGGCCTTGCAATCAAGAGCCTTTGGGTCCATTTGTAATCCCGCCTGAAGGAGGTTTTTTGCAAGGTCTTTACCTTTCTAAACATGACAATTTTGTTGGCTCTACACATTTACAACTTTACTAGGGTTTAGGGAATAGGATTTAGGGTATAGTGTTTAGGGCGTAGGCTATAAGGTTTAGGGTCTAGTGTTTAGGGTTTGGGGTAAAGCGGTACAGCTGCAGCATTAGCAATGCTGAAGGCCGCAGCATCCTTCTTGGGTGTCTTTGGAAGCAGGATCCTGCTCATTCTTACTGGATCTTAGTAGGGAATAAGGGAATATAATCCAGATGTGACCCCCCACATCGTGTATTCCTTATTCCTACTAACCCCCCAGTAAGCCTCGAGAGTCATAGCGTCAAGGACCGGTTTTCAGAAGGCTGTGTTGGCCATCGACATGGAAATGACATAGCGTTTCTGGCGGGGATGTAGTATTGTAGCAAATAATCTGCCCATGCCACTTCGCCTTATTCATAGATTCTACATCCTTTTTTGGTACTTGTTAACGGTATGGGCTCCTACCTGTTTCCAGGGTCTGTCTCGTTCTCTCTCTCTCTCTCTCTCTCTCTCTATCTCTCTCTCTATATTACTATACAAAAGCAGGAAAGTATTCAGATGGGTACATAAGTTACATATTATGGGTTTAAGGTTAAGGATTCCGTGGTTTAAAGGTACAGGGTTGACGGCCCAAACTAAGTAGCAGCCCTTAAGGGGGCTAAACTCAGGCTATTTGGGTGGCTGTTGGAATCCCTACAACAAGCGTAGTATCTTAGGGTAAATCAGAAGGACCCATATTCCTGGAACTCCCACTTTGGAGGGAAATTTAGGGTTTAGGGGTTGCAACAACAAAATGAAGTCTCCTTCCTGTTTAAGGGATTAGAGGCTACGAGACCCTAAGCCCTAAGCCCTAGATCCCGCACCCCCTGGACCCTAAACCCCAAAGCCTAAACCCTAAAACTTACCCCTGAGCCCTGCAATTAGACATTTCAGCTGTCATGTTTGGAAATAAACTCGACGGATCTATATGGGGAGTTCCTGAAATTGGGGGTCCTATTTTGGGGGTTCTACAACAAGAATTCAGCTTTGGGTCTATCATTTGGGGCACCCTGTTTCTGGAAAACCCCATGTGATCCTACTACAGCGTTTCGGGCCCTAACCCTAACTAAACCTTAAACTGGGAACTTGGCAGCTAGTTCTTTTACACGCGCTTTGATGTGCGGAATTGAAGGTTTCAGGGATCAGTGTTGTCGTGCTCCAAGGTTTATTGGTGGATGGGTGCAGTGGCCAAAGACTTGGTAGGTCGTCAAAATTTGGGGTCCTTTTTGATGTATCAGGGAACATCATATAATATAGGGGAACACAAGGCTGCATTTTTGACTACCCCACCCCCTTCACACGCTGTCTTCTATCCTTCTCGTTAGGCACAGAAGACCCGGCGCAGCTTAGAGGTTTAGATTCAGTCGAGGTAGGACAACGCTTAAGAGATCATCAGGTCACAACCTATATGGTAGTTTCCCAAAACAAGGGAACGCCAATATGAACCCCAGAGTACTATTACCCTTAATATTAGGGCCACCCAAAGTGGTACCCCTAATCTTGGGAAACCCCGATATAGTTTCTACTATATACAGCACTCGTGTTTCGCAGTGTACTTATCCATAGATTTCAGTTTTTTGGCCAGAAGCCCATATTGTCAGACCTGGTGTAGCCAAAGAGCCCTGGAAATAGCATAGTTCGGTAGCTTACTGAGCGTTCAACGGCCAAATCCTTCATGAACTTAAACCATTAACCCTAAACCCTAAACCTTTAACCAGAAACCCGAACCATGAACACTGGAACCTCCGACCTCCCTTTGATAGCTTCTTGAAAGCCTAGGGGTCAGACTTAACAACCCAATTCATCTCCATAATAAAGCTACTTTCTAAGTCCCCCTGACCTTACAACTAGTCAATTCACAGTGGACATATGATTAGCCGCATGGGGGTCACTCCGCGCTTACAGGAAATTTAAACCGTATATAACCCCAATATTATAGTAGTTTCCATTTTATTTTCAATTATCCCCATATAACCCCAATATACTATAGTAGTGCGATCCAGCCTGACATGTGGGCAACAAGCCTGTTGATCGTGATCCGCCGTGCTTCCGACTGGTGGACTTACTCCTGCAAGGTTAATGTAGGCCCATGATTGATAAACCCCCTCCTTTTAAGGGCCTTAATTTTAGGATCCCTTTGATAATGCCTATTAAGAGGAGGGGGTTTATGAATCGGGTTTCTGGGTTAGCTCAGAGGGAGTATCTCTCGACATTGAGAAGAATGTCGTGGTGACTACACCGTTTTCCATGGTCCGCTGTTAGCTGCACTGTGGAGATGCGAAGATCACTTTCTCAAAGCGCCGCCATGCCGGCCCAGGTTAGAGTTCAGGTAGTTGAGGGCTACTCTGAGTTTTTGATTGATAGGCCCCTTGTATGCCCTCCTCAATACGTCATGCGGCTTAAGCTTCGTCATTTGAGCTAGGGGTGGGTGGGGGGGGGAAATTTCGGCCTTGTGTAACCCGTGGCAGGTGGATTTGGGCGCAGCCCGCCAGGATAGATTTGGCGTGACTCACTCTACTTGAATACTAGTGGGTGGCTGCTGCGCGTGCATTACAGTGGCTTTTCCCCGACTGGGCTCATACCAAAACCCTAAACCCCTAAACCCACTTCTAATGTGCTCCTAGGCAGACTACTGCGGTGAATCCTCGAGTCAGAAACAACCCTGTATCAGAGTTTCCAGAAGTCATCTGTTCTTGTTCGGGGGCCCCTGGAAAAGGATCTTTGTTAGAAATTCCCATGTATGTTCAGAATTGCTAAAGGCTCCTGAACCCTAAGCCCGAGACCCTGAAACCCTAACCCCTAAACCCTACACCCTAAACCCTAGGACCATCTGTCAGTACCATCTTCCCACAGGTTATGCTGGGTCCTGTCATTGCCTTCAGATTCGCAAAGACTCTGGGCGGAGATAAGTTTTTGAAAGTCAGATACAGGGCGAAAGCTCCCATGCGTATTGCAGGAGTGGTGCAGAGAACATGCAGGATTGTGAGGGCAGTATGGTGTGTCCTACATACATCCAGATACTCCCATAGCCAGAATGGATTTTGGCCTTTGGCCAAAATCAAACTCGAGCAAGTGCCTGTTTACGCACTCAGGCAAATGCTTCAAATGCATTGTGTCAAGCAGGTCAGGCAACCCTATCAACCTAAGCCAGGAACTCAGAACTTGTTTTGTAAGGGTTTAGGGTGAGGCCTTATAGGACTACTGGGCAAACATTTCAAGCGCCATCTTGAGACATAGTCGCATGAAGTCTAACTGGCTTCCCTCTAGAAAATATCTTGGAGTCTAGGCAAAGACAGCTGCCCACGCACCTTCAAGTATCCTACGAATAACCCCACTGAAAGCGGCACCTAAACCCACTCCTCCTAGACTAGATAACCCCTCCTGCAACGCTGTACTATTCCTCAGCAACTTATACTCATCCTTCGCACCAATCGGGGCACCTTGCTTGGTGAAGAGGCCGTATACGTGTACATATATATATATATACATATGTGCATATATAAGATATGTGTGTGTACATTACTTTTTGCGGGGGGCATATGTAGTTTACTAGTTTTAATATGACAGGGACGAAGCGATTGCAATCAACAACTTGGCGAATGTTTTCCAACGTCACTTTCCCTGAGCATCTAGACTCTGGACAGTGACACCTTAAAACCCTGGGTACTGTCCCCCAGTAACAGTCTATATTAGGGGTCCTATTAAGGGCTATATATAAACATATTATAATTATTATCCCACTGTCACTGAGTGGGTGCAGTACCCAAACTTAAACCCAACCTCATCAAGCCACTAAGGCCGTTCTCTCAAACCATAAAACCCTGAATCTTGAATCCTGCGCCGAAGATCCTGGATGCTTAGCCCAAACCCTAAATCCTAAGTCCTAAGCCCTCAATCTCATGCCCTAAGTCCCAGATCCTCGACAGTAGGCCCTCAATCCGAAACCTTCTAGCTTGAGCCGTGTTGCCTGTACTTGGAGGGTCAGGGAGACTTAGTAAGTAGGTTTATCGTGGGGGTAGTTCGGGTTACTAATTATAATACCCCTAAATAGGCTTATAGGGGTTACCCCAATTATAAGTAGGGTTATAATTCCAGTTCTTGGTACTTACTAAGTCGAATGGGCCTCCAAGTAGGGGTTATTAACCCACTTACTAAGTCCCCCCGATCCTCCAAGTAAGGAAGCCAGCGCCTCCAGGCCCTAGCCGGTGCCCCCAGTGACTAAAGGGACTTTAAGGGGAACCCCAAACAGGGAACCCCAAGAATATAGTAGGAATACAATAGGAATATACCTACCAGGGTCCTTATATTCTACTAGGGAGGTTTAGGGTTAAGGGCTCGGGTTTAGGGTTAAGGGTTCATTGCTTAGGGATCAGGGTGTAGGGAGTATCCCCCCATACTGGAGAATCAAATGGTACAGAAAATGGAAAATGAATGAACACTGCGGTTCTATTTTGGTTTAGAGTTCCCATATTTGAGGGTATGGGGTCACAACAATCGGTGTATTTTGGGGTCAAAATTGGAGTCCCCCTATCTCGGGGAACTACCATGTTGGCTTTAGGTATGCCCTGAAGGTTTTTTTTGTGGACCCCCCCACCCAGTAATAGTGACTATAAGGGAAATTGGTGATTATATTTGGGTCCTCTTATATTCCTATTAAATACCACTATGACAGGGTGAAGGGGGCCCTCCTAAGGTACTGTCTGTTCTCTTATTCCAGAAAGTCAGACGGAGCGCCGGCCTGTTCTTTGCTTTAGGGCTGCACCAACCCCTTCAGCGTTGAGGATTTGGGGTTTAGGATTTGGGGTTCGGGCTGAAGGTTAATTAACATTTAGGATTTAGGGCTTAGGATCTGATGAAGTTGTATAGGTTTCATTGGCAGGTCTTTCTGCGGGGTTTTCGGCTTGGTCCGAAACACAGATTTCTGCATATTCTGGTATGAAATGCTCAGTCTTCTTAAAAGGCATCCGCGTACTTGCAGGCACATGTAATAAGTAAACACATACCTACTGTTCTTGACCATTCCAAATCTCTTGGCTCCTAAACAACCCTAAACCCCGAACCCTAAACCCTAAACCCTCCCCAATAATTATACGTGATAGTCCTTATCTTAGGGGCCCCAAAAAGGGTACCCCTACGTTTAGGAAGCCCCCAAATCATTCTTGAATTAAAGGCAACTCGGCTCTTCGAACGTGCTGTCGGGGCCTTCGCCTCCGTTTAGGAGCAGTTGGAATTAAGGGTTCAAGGCCTCAACATAAACCCTACCTAGAAAGCCAGTTACCCATAATTATGGGCAACTTTCCCCTAATTTCCTACCACTTTGGGTCAAAGTAGCCCATTATTATTGGTAACTAGGCTTTCCAGGTAAGCCCTAAACCCAGAATTGACCTTAGAGGCCGTAGGCTGGCATCCCGCAGGGTCCTGAACAGGAAAGATGTTGCCAGCAAGAGGCCATGGGTATAAACCCAATATGCTATAGCAGTTTCCATTTTCTTTTCCATTATCCCCTATATAAAACCAATGTACTATAGTAGTTTCCATTTTCTTTTCCATTATCCCCTATATAAACCCAATGCAGCGTGTGATAGCTTTGGGGTTCAGCTTTTCATCTGATTAAGAGTCTAATCCCAAACCCTAAATAGTAGCTTCCATTTTCTATTCCATTCTGCCTATATATCCCTACATATCCCACCCCTAAAATGTACACCTAGACTGTTTTGGCTTTGGAGACCTCAGGCAGGGCCGAACAGCCTATTGAGATCATTGACGAACCCGGCTCACCCACGGCGCAGGCCAACGCAGGGCTTTGAGGTAAGAATGGGTTTTGGGGCTAAGGGCTTAAGGTTGAGGTTTTGGGTTCTGGGGTTTAGGGTTTAGAATTTATGGTTTAGGGCTTAGAGCTCAGGATTTAGGGATGCGTGTTTAGTGTTTAGATGGCAGGCTTCAAGCTATGGCCCCTTTTGCGGGTAGGCGGGTACCCCAAACAACAGGAGCCTCATTATAATGAGATTCCAGGACGGTGCCATAATTTTGGCAACCTGTCATACAAACCCCTGGTAAAGGGGCAGTAGTCTTTAAAGGGGGCCTTGGGTTCGGGGTTGAGGGGTTTGTGCCGGCTTAGTGTTTGAGGGTTTCGGGTTAAAGCTTTGTGCTTCTCCGCTTCTGTAAGCAGAACGAAGTATAGGCGCAATCCTAGAACCATTTGATCGCCCCCTTTAAGTGGAAACTCTTACGCTCCCAGTTTTGAAGGTCAGTCGTGTTTGTGGGGGGCCTTTTTAGGCCTTCAGATTGTTTCGGGGAGGATGAACCCTGAATTCTGTCAGCAAGCTCATCCACATTCTTGAGCTGCTTACCAAGTCCCTCCAACCCTGGCCGCAAAGCAGTAAACACAGAACGCGCCTGCTGGGAGTGTCATGGGGTACTTAGAAGCCGGCGTGCCACTAATGTGGATTTAGGGTTTGGCGCCAGCAATATAGTTTAGATTCGGCTCTTGTTACCTTACTTGCAACTCCATTCAAGTTTCTTTCATCTAGAATGGTCAGAACTCTTACACATCCTAGTATACTCCATTTAGATCTTCCCGTCGGTTCCAAAAAGGAGCCAGGGGGAGTACCAACAAGGATTATATAGAACTGGGGCTCCTGCTCTCCCAGACGTGTGCGGCAAATGAGTAAGGGACTCCTACATTCAGGCATCCTTGCATAGATCCATGATAGATCTGCTCGGAGGAGCTTTGACAGGTCTGGAATTCCTGCAGACCCTAACCCAGCACTCTAAAATCTGCTGGATTGCTGCTAAGGACGGGTATTTTGTAGATAACAGGAGGGAATCTTCCTCATACCTACCCTAAACCCTAAACCTAAACCTCATACCCCCGGACAGCAGGCTTGGGACCTTTAAGTGGTGTAAGATTTCCTCCATCCACTGGTAGAAGTAAGGGCCAACTCCCCGATTCCCCACCCATCTCCTTTCAAAGGACTTTCCAGGTCGGTAGCTTCCCGCATAGTAGCCTTACATGGCCGTAGTATACCTCCTTGTTTCCTCACAGTCTAAGCCTTATACAAGGCTTGTGTAAGCTGCCTACTTGGTAACTCCCAACCTAAAGACCCTAAACACCTAAACCTCAACCCTAAATATTTAGTTTCCATCTTCTTTACCATTACCCCTATACATCCCCTATATATCCCCTATATAACCTCCCCGACTGAGTCTTTCAGGCACCCGCACCTGGCAGAATCTCAGTTGCACTTCTCAGTGTAGGTTCAGGGTTTTAACTAACCTAAGGCTTGATTTAGGTAGGGTTTCGGTTTTAGGGTTTAAGATTTAGGGTTTAGACCCTAAAGTGTGGTTCTGAGAAGGCTAAGCATGCGGAGGACCAGCAAGCGCGTGCCCGTAAGGGCATGTGGACGCACAGCTGATAGAAGGCGCGACAACAAGAAAATGAGGGTTTCCACCCAAAATAGGGGTTCCTTCTTTTGGAGGTTCCAAAAACAAGGATGAACACATTTTGGGGTCTATCTTGGGTCCCCCTAAACCCTAAGCCTTAAACCCTAAACCTTAAACCCTAGACCTTAAACCCTAAACCTTAATCCCTAAACCTTAAACCATTGAACCTTGGACCCTAAACCTTAAACCCTAAACCTTAAGCCCTGAACCTTCAACCACAAACCCGTGCAGTTTAGCGCTGGACGAGCTCAGGCATTGGCAGGCAGACTTTTGGTTATCAAACTTGGGTTTAGGATTTAGGGAACTGTTTATTTAGGGTTTGGGATTTAGGGTTTAGGGTTTTGAGTTCAGGGCTTCTTGAGGCCATTTGGAAGTTGAAAACGTGGCAGAAGCGTTGGTGGAGGAAATCTTGGGCTACCTACGGTCCCTAGAGTCCTGTGAAAGGGTTTAGAGTTTGATGGGGCATAAGGTGGTGCGGGAGTTCCTCCAGCAACCATAGGCCTAGCTTCCATCCCATCAACTCTATCCAAGAATGTCCTACAGAATCCTTTAAGGCGGGCACACCTAGTCTCCCAACACCCTGAACATGACATCATGTCTGACAGGAAACGAAAGAAATATGCAAAACCACCACATATTTCTTGCATGGAAGCTTTGAGCATTGCCCCGCACTCTATAACCGCTGCGCCTTAATTCTGATGCAACTGAGTATGTATGTGGTAGTTTCCCATAATGAGGGCCTCCCAATATGGATCCCAAATTCGCCGAGGCTGATCCTGCCTCAGGGCGTTTGGAACCCTTTAAAACCAACTTCCCCCTTTGCGGACCCCAACGGCGATAGCATTTACAATTACTGTAATCCTTGGTACGAGCCCTATATATAATATCATGCATACTATGCATACATATACATTCATCCTGCAGGCGAAGTTTGGCGCGCCCAGGTCCGGCACAGGTGTAAGATTCTTTCTTTGATTTTTGTTGCTATTGCTTTTTATTGTTGTTGTTGTTGTTGTTATTATTAGGATTATTACTAGTACTACTTAATTCTTATGGTGTAAGCAACGCAACCTGACAGGCCCCTCAGGCTCGTGAAGAGGGGGTTAGGGATAAGCCACGATGGAAAAGGCTGCAGGGTCTAGGGTTTAGGATGTAGGGTTCAGGAATTAGGGTCTAAGGGGTAAAGTTGTAGAGTTTAGAGTGCCCACGAAGAGTCTCAGTAACAGTGGGGCCTGGCAGTCATCCCCTCAAACACCCTGCCAGCCTTGCGCCAGATGACTTCCATTTATGCCAGGTGAAAGAACTGCTGAATAACTTCCAATCTAGTATTATATTGGCACCCAATGAGGATACCCAACTGTAAGGTATTATAGGTAGTATCATTATTCCCAAGAAGATCCAGTACAGAATCTCCAAACATGACTGTATTCAAAGCTTACTAGTTGTTAGCAGCTATTGGGGAACGGATGCTTATAGTAGCTCCTGTATAATCCCCAACAATCTAGTAGTTTTCATCTTTCCCAGTCCCTGAGCCCAAACACTACATGATGCAGTAGCTTTCGTTTTCCCTTCTAACTGCCGAAGTGGGGCTCCCTTGTATACACCCAACAACCAGCATCCCGACTCAGAAGGTCAAGGGGATGTAATAAGTATGTTGCTAAGCCCTACAAGCCCTGGAGCCACCCAAGTTATGCCCTTTTTGACCTCCTTACTAAGACCCCCCCCCCTGACCCTGGAAAGTGCGACTGAGGCGGTTGATGAGAAGTGAGGCCCTGACCTTCATGAGGATCCAAGGAGCAGAGCTGCGAAAAGGCCAGTAATGTGGAAGCCCTTCACAACTGTGGCAAGAAGATTGTGCTAACCAACCATGGGAGACAGGTTTAAGGTTATTTCAATATACACTAATGATAAACCCTATCGTACGCCCGCCTCGGCTGGCGAGGTGCGGAGCACACGAATAGGTCATGGCATGTAGTTGACACGTGGGGTTTAGGCTCGAGGGAGTAAATGGGGCAAGCCTCACTTCAGACGTGTTTGTTGCATGCCTGTTCCAGCATTCATGGAGGGGGCTGGCTGGGCTTAGTCCATCAGCCTTACGTGAGGGAGTTCGCAAGCTTCCTGGGCTGCGTTCCAGGGTCGGAAAGTGTAAGTCCCCAACTAATTTTTCCTGACCATAGAAGAACGCGACATAGCAGTGAGAGTCGGGGACGGGGGCAGAGTGGGGGCAGGGGTGGGTGGCAATTGGGGGAGGTTTTGGATGGACAAAAATGCACGCTGCCGCGTACTGCGACAGCCTCGAACCTAACGACGCTGGCATTTCACGTGGGATGGTCAGGCTGGACTAGGCCACCCGTCGCCACAATCGAACCAGTCTGCAAAAGCGGGGTAGGGGGTTTTTAGAGGGTTCTGAACGCCCTGAGGCTGGACAGCCTCGGCGAATAATGGAGAATCAGTTGGACAAGAATTTGGAAACACATCTAAGAGTTAGGCCTTACTGTAGAAAAACTCACCTGTCCGGTGGGCAACTTTAAGCCCTTCTTTAGCTTAAGGTATTAGGGTGTAGGGTGTAGGGTTCAGTGAAAGCTCGACAGAAACACCAGTTTCTGAACCCTTTTATCATGGGCAGTACCAAACATGACCCTCCTAAACCCTAAACCCTAAATCAGTTAAAGTTGGGTCATTCTCATCCTGAGCCTCCCAGCCGACCCGAAACTTCAAATCCTTGGCCGGCAAGCGACTAACCTCCTAGGCGACTGTAGTGGAAGCTTGCATGATTAGCAATATTGCCTTCATGTGAGCTGTAGTCTAAAATTATTTAAAGGGGGGTTATATGGGAGATTATATAATGGACTACTATAGGGGTTATTAAGTGGGATACTAGGAGTTTAGACTACAGCTCATACTGCCTTCATGTAAATAGAATGTGGCCGCGCAGCAGGGCTGCCCTTTCTTTATCCGAACCGCAAATATCAAGTGAACGTTGGTAACCCCAACCGCCCAAATTGGAACCGCTTACATACCGTTGACATTTGAAATCCTGCGTCGCCTAAGTATACTATAGCACCATACATCCCAAGGTATGGATCTCTAGTAAACCCTGTAGCATATGACGTACTCCAAGTGCCTTGCTGCATTATTGAAAGCAGCAAACACGTAGCAAATGTTCTGGAACCTCAATATCTCCTCCCATTTTCGGTAGCATGCTGTACGCTAAGTTCAACCTGTCATACCTTTGTGGAGGGGCTCTTGGTGGATCCCATGAATTACCTGTGAGAACAACCGCAAATCGCGGGCAGAGCTGCGCAGAAGGCAAAAAATCCTCTTGGAGAAGCGCCAGTTTTATCATACTCTTGTTTTTCACAAACCTGCATGACCTTGGTGTGCTAGAGCGCTGTCTTTCTCAAGGTACAAGGCACTCGGGGTCATGTAGGCTTTGGTATCAACAGTATGGTCAAGAATCTGCTGAAGCCTAAACCCTAGACCCTAACACCCTAACACCCTAAAACCCTAAAACCTTAAACCCACCCTGAACCCTAAACCCTAATTAAACCCTTTTACCCAAATACCCAAAGACCCAAATACCCTACTACCCAAATACCCTAATACCCTAAACCGGCAATCTCTTGAAACGGGAGCTTTGCAGAGGCCCTGACAGACCAAGCGAAAAACTGGAAGTTGAAGTTCGTTGTTCTGATAGGGTTGTAGGCGCCCCACCAAGTGTACATATGGAAGCTATCATATCATAGGGTGATATAGAGGTTATATTGGGGTTATATCAGGATAATGGACAAGAACGTGGAAACTATAGATTGTAGGAGCCCCAGCAAGTGTAGAGAGTACCTACCCAGCTGCTTTCAAGATCCGCAGTCTATGTCGGGGTGCCAACACAACTGATGGAAAGCTGACTTTGGCATTTCTTGAAATGATCTCGGTATATACTACCTTAATTCAGGGAGCCCCCTAAACCCTGCAACCCTAAACCCCGAAACCCCAAACCCTGAATCCTAATCCCTAAACCCTAAACCCTGTTATAGTCCTCTTATATCCCTGGACTCCCTTTTGGGGTGTCTGCAATGTAGGTACAGTCCTCCTATAAATCCTGGATTCCCTGGGATGCCTATTGTTTTCAGGGTTTAGTGTTTAGGGATTAGGGATTAGGGTTTAGGGTTTGGGAGTTTGAGTTTAGGATTTAGGGTTTACGGTTTAGGGTTTAGGATCTAGGGTTCAGGGTTTAGGGTTTAGGGTCTAGGGTTTAGGGTCTAACCCCACATATCTTGCGGCAGAGCTCCGGCCATGACACCCTTCAGTACCCAGGGGTCATGTCGCCATGGGAGCTATAGCCTAAGCTCCTAAAAGCGCGGTTATATAGGGGACTGCTAGAGGAGTTACAAACGGATATACTAGGAGTTTGGATTATAGCTCAGATCACAGGTCGCTTGGTTGCCTTTGTTTCTATGGCCCCACCTATACTACTGCCCCTAGCTACCTCCTTTCGTTCAGGTTGTTTAGGTTGGTTAAGGCCTGTTAATGGGGAACCTATAGGGGTGGTATAGGGCGACCCAAGATTTTCGGAATCGAGGTAGCTTGTCGGACCCTAACCCTACGGCATACCCAATTCCCCCGTGCTTGGAGGGAAGAGTCTATGGATCCCTATAGCAATCCCAAAATATTCCAGTGTGTAGTAGTCCTTATAGCCCCCCCCCCCCCGGCGTCCTGCTCTTTTTTCAGCCCCCTCCGCCAAATAATACCCAAGCTGGGACTAGAAAATATTAGGGGCAACATTCATTATCAGGGATTAGGGTGTTCGTTAGGGGGACTGGGAAACAACACCTGGAGCCGTCTTTCATATTCAACTTTGGACCAAGCCTGGCCTCAGGGAGGCACATGCACCGCGCCTAGGATGCGTCAGCGTAATGCGTCGCCCAAGGCTGGCAGAGCAAACCGCCCTAAACCACAAACCTAAGCCCTAAATCCTAGCTCCCTGAAGCTAGCGACGCAGGATCATCTAGCTTCGGCGCCTTTGTGCACAAAGCCTAGTTATGTCGTCTAGCAGAGTAGTCGTGATTCATGGGAGCATCAACATCCCAGTCATCATTAAGCGTTCACGCCGATGGACTTGCTGAGCATCGGAGCTTTGTGAGGCCGGCCCCCGGGGAGTTCTTCGCCATGAGTGTTAATAATACCAATAGCATAAGTATGATTATGCTCACTGTCATTGCATCATTGCTATTGATAATGTTATTGTAGTGTTATTACTGTGGTTTGTATTCTTGTTCGAATGTATGAGCCATACTTTATTCCCTAGTAAATATGCAACTTGCATGATTGTGATGGGAGCTTCCTTCTCTGGAGACATCCAGAAGTTCATGCAGTAAGATTTCGGGATGTCGCACCAAAACGGGGATGGCTCCAATGCGTGGTGCGGACCATGAGCAACCACTCGACTTTGGCTTCTCCCAGTCCCACCAAAAGGGGTCATCCTTTTGACAATTAGCCACGTGTAGATCCTTAAGGCAATCCACATCATGAAGACCCCAGCATGGCGCAGGATTCACATCTTTGAAGGGGAATGTGCTCAAGATTTCCCGTCATAAAGTAAGGAAGAACAGGCCGATGCCGCAATTGCACATTTGACTTTGCAGGGTTTTGCGGTTGGGATTTGTTCTGCAGGGGGCTGCTAGAAGAGGCCCCCTAAGTTCTCGCTTATTTGACCTCGATTAGCCCGAACTGCCCTCACAAACCTTAATTTATGCGGAACCTGCGAGGCAGTGGTGTACTCGAAGGCCCATGGGACTTAGTAACTACTCCTAGCTGGGATTATAGCCCTACTTGCAATTGGAGAAACCACTATAAGCCCATGTAGGGGGATTCAAATTAGGGTTATGAGCCCAGTTAAAAGTAGTTACTAAGTCCCACGGGCCTCCAAGTAGGGGAATCCAGGAGAGTCCCCAGTAAGCAGCATTGAACAACAGAGCTTGTAATCACCGTCCCCAACCGCCTGATTGTAAATACGTCCCCCCCCAAGAAGGGTACAACTTTTTTTTCAGGAGGGATTAGGATCAGTATTTTTAGGGGGAAGATTCTTGTAGGCAACTTACTTTGGGCCAAAATACACCATATGGGGCTGTTTGTGATGCTGTTTGCAATGTTGCATGAAGCATCAAAGGACCCCTAAACCCTAAACCCGAAACCCTAGACCCTAAACCCTAAGCCCTAAACCCTAAACCCCAAACCCTTAACCACAGCATGGAGGCTTCTTGAAGCTGGTTTCACTTGGTCCCTTTGGTTTTGTTTACAGGTCTTTCAGGGTTTGTTGCATCTCGTAGACTTGGGGCATTAGGGTATTTGGGTTTAGGGTTTAGGGTTTGGGGTATTAGGGTGTGGCATTTAGGGTGCAGGGTTTAGGGTTTAGGGTACAGGGCTTAGGGTTCAGGGTACAGGGTTTAGGGTTAGAGTGAGAGACCCTGCAGTCCTCTTGAGCGCAGGGAGCCTTGGAATTGAGGATCCTGTTTTGAACGCCCATGCATTGCGGACATTTTAAGCTCGTGGGCAGACGCAGGCCGATTAAGCCCTAAACTCAAAGGCCTAACCCCTAAACCCCAAGCGCTAGAGCCTAAACCCCTGACTTCAAGCTGACTATATAATCTGGAGAACATCCATGTATAGTTTGAGGGTTTAGGGTCTCGCAGAAACAGGCACTATAGGCTGCAGCACAGGAGAAGTGGTCTTGTATCATGGCCATTGTACGCCATGTGTAGTCAGCCCCTGTCAAGCAGTTTCCCAGACCCGTGCTTAGGGTTGCGCTGTAGGTTTAAGGGCTTTAAATCCCTAAACCCTTCAACAAAGGGGTGGAGCGCACTGGTTGCAGTGATTTTGTCTAAAGAAATGTGCTTTCCTTTTGGGTTCCCACTGTAATTCCAATACGGCCATCGCGTTTAGGGTACCCAAAAAGTGACCAACCCTCCATATGTGCTCCCAAGATCGCCCGCTCATACAACACGCTGTGTCTTAGGAGCCGGTTTGGGAAAGTGTGTGTGCGTGCTTAGGTGCAAACAACACTGGCCATTTCCTAGGAAGCTCCAAGCCCTAAACCCTGAATCCTGAGCAGAAACCTTAAGCCCTAAACCTTAAAGCCTTAAAACCCTAAACCCTTAAACCCTAAACCCTAAAACCTTAGACCCTATTACCCTAATACCCTAAACCCAAATACCCTAAACCCTAATACCCTAAACCCAAATACCCTAAACCCTAAACTCCTTTTGTAGCCCGCATAGGTCCTGGGGAGGCCTTTTAGGTGCCCCGTACCTTGAGATGCTCCCAACTTATGAGCATTTCGGGTTGATAGTCCCCCTTAAATAGATAGAATATGGGGTTTAGGGTTTAGGATTTAGGGTTTAGGGGTTATAGTCCCCCTGAAGTAGATAGAATATGGAGAATATGGGGGTCTTATTATAATATACCCAAAGCCATATTCTATCCACTTAAGACTATAGGGAACAGGCCTTAGATTAAAGTGTCCCTTTTTTTTGGGCCCAGCTAAGTTGAAGGGCTATGGCTTCATGTTGTACAGCATATACATTGACTCAATATTATAAGTCGTTAGGAATTTCGTGCGTCGAATTAGCATGACCTGTTTTGAAGATCATGTTGCAACAAGACATTGGGATTCTCCATAAAAAGAGGGACCCCGTATTTATCCCAAACATACTGCATTCTTTTTTTTGCGTAGCAGCCCAAGAAAAGACCCAATTTGTTGGACCCAACCCTCGCATATCTGAAAGGGGTTGGAGTGCTGATTATCTTGAAGCCATCCGCAGTATACTGGTGCCGGGCCCTACACACCCTAAATCCTAAACTCCCCCCCAGTCCTAAACCCAAAACTCCCAAAATCCTAAATCCACAAGACCCTGAACCTAACCAAACCCTATGGGCAGGTGAAATGCTACTTGCTGATGACACGTACCAAGCCGAAAGGGCAAGTAGGTACGCCGGGGGCGGGGGGTTGCACACCCCCAAACTAGTAACAATAGTAACAGTAGCTGTGAAAATAACAGTATGGAGCAGTAATAGTATCAGTATTACTAACAGCAATAGTAGTGATGATAGTGATAGTGATCGTACTAGAGGACCCCTCTTGGAGCTAATGTTGCTTTGAGGGAGGGTTGTGATTTGGAGGATGGTTAGGGGTTTTCTTGGGAATAGTTGGGCACAGTATTTACGTAATTCATCATCAAAGAATCAAAGCTCAGTAAGGAAGGCGGAATCATAATTTTGAGATTATCCCAACAAGGAGCCAGGATTGTGGCCATGTCTGAGGCTAGGTTTAGGGTTTAGGGTAAAGGACCCCACCCAGGAATGGGGTGTAACATGAATTGATAGGGACCCTCAAATAATCACCATGAACCCTTGTGGGTCCCTAATCCTGCACCATGGGGCCTCAAGTTATGTGGTTTAGGGCTTATGGCTTGACGTTTAGTGCCGGGGGGTTAAGGGGGTTAAGATGGGTCTGGGTATGAAACTTTCTGTGGGGTTCAGGGTTTAGGGAGACTGTTGTGCCAAAGTAACACCAAAGTCTCAACCCTCTAGTGCCAAAATCCCTAAGCAACAGCTAGTTTTCATCTGTGAGAGGGTTTCAGGGCTGATGACCTACGGTCTCTACTGAATAGTAATTTCCATTGTATTTTCCATTATCCCAATATAGCCCCAATATAACCCATATATAACCCCAATATAACCCTTAACTGTCCTACAGATGCAAACCGTGGGTCGCTTTTCACGCCACTTTCTCGCTTCAGCCAGAATCTAAACTCCGTAAAGGTGGTTATAGGGACTTATTATAGGGGAGTATTATAGGGGTTAAGAAGGGGGCTACTAGGAGTTTAGACAATAGCAGCCGTTGTCTCCTCACATTCCTGTTGAAAGTGAATCTTGATGTTTCAAGTACTTGTCCCTGACTCCCAGTACTTTATAGATCCAAACCCCTGGGGATGGAGGATTTTGCGCCACCTGGGTTCCCCAATGTATGAGCTATAGTCTAGAATCCTTGAAGGGGGTGTTATATAGGAGATCACATTGGGGAGTACGGCAGGGGTTGTTTAGGGGGATACTAGGAGTTTAAACTGTAGCTCATATTGTGATCCCTTGCGTATAGGGTATGTCAGAGAGACCCGTGACGCAAGATTTCCTGAATCTACCGTTGGCCCCTCTCTAAAGGTTGGTGTTGCGGGTTCAGGGGTTTAGGGCTCAGGGTCTAGCGATTTGAGGGTGCAATGGAAATTGCGTCTAATCAAGGTTCTGAACCATCCGACGCCCAGAGGAGAAGCCTGAATAGTTGACAAAGTCATTCGAAGATAATCTTTACATGTAGGATTACGGTAGAATGTACCTCCCCCCCCCCCAGACCCTACTCGAACTATTTAGGCCCCAAACCCTGCATTCCGTCTAAACCCCTGAATACACCCCCTTCTCATTTAATGTCTTATTCTCTTTTCCATTTGATTCGCTATAATCCCGAAATTCTAAACCCAAAGCCCAAACCCTAATCCTCAAAGAGAGGCCTAAACCAACCCCCAAACACCCTAAGCCATGAGCCCTAGATACTAGCCCTACAAACCTTGAATCCAAACCCTACACCCGAAGCCCAGACCTAGTTATTCAGAGCCCTAGGGTTGAGGGTTTAGGGCTTAGAGTTTGGGGCTTAGGGTTTAGGGCAGTAGCGCCCAAAACCCCTCGCACCTGCCACCCGCTGCCTTTGCTGGCTCCACAGGGCTCAGAAATCCTATCTGCCCCGCGCAGCTAAGCCAAGCCTTACTCATTCGCAGGCGAAAAGAGTATATTTGGGGGTTTAGGGTGTAGGGTTTAGGAATTATGATTTAGGAATTTAGGGTTGCGTTTCGGGCTCTGCGTTTAGGTACCACTTAGGTATTACTTCTATGTTTGTACTTCCTAGGGTACAAGGTATATAGCGTGGTGCAAATTTCCTCCATCCTCAGACTTTCGATTGAGGAGACTAAGGATTGTAGGTTCTATCTATATGGGCTTTGTGTCTGCTTGTAGGTTGGTGAGGGATCTAAGACTTGTGTTCGGGTACGGGTACTAAAAGCAGTGCTTCTACCTACCCACATGGTCCAAGTCGTTTCAGAGTTGTGGGGCCAGAGATTTGAATTGTCTGCTCAGGGCTTCGCGTTTGGAACCAGGTACCCGGAGAGGGTGGGGGGGGATGGGCAAAAGTATGGTCTCATTTTGATAGCCTGACAGATGTGGGGGCACAGACCGTAATCCCTACGCCTTTGCTATATACATGGAGCTGCTACTGTCCCCTAAGCCCTAAACCATTAGTTACCCATATGGCTCCAATAAATACCCTGAAATCCTATCATCCCTATCACAGCGACCACCAAAACGGTTTCCCTAATTTTGGGGAAGCCTTAACCGATGCTTAAACCCTATAAACCACAATACAACCCCAGTTTGCATTTCGTTTTCCATTTCCATTTGAGTCCTCTTTGTTGAGGGAGAATACCCCCTAACTGTAGTTGCTCATATCCAACTTCTAAGCAGGAGCCGGACGCAATGCTGGGAGCTATGATGGCCGTGCAGACGACCGAGAAGAAGAACCAGCCCAGCAGCGTTACGGCAATTCGAGCGTTCGGATCCCCAAAGTAAATTGGGGTTACACAGGCTATGGGGTTTCGGATTTGGGGTTTAGGGGTGCAGGGACGATGGTTGTAGGATTGTAAGGGTTCAGGGTTGAGGGTTTAGGGTTCAGGGCATTCAGGGTTTAGAGACCAGTGTCTATGGTTCAGGACTTGGTCCCATTGCTATGGTTTAGGAGCTGGCCTCGAAATGGTTCGTACTGAGGATCCCGCATAAGCCTGGGTAAGGGTTTAGGGTTAAGGCCGGGTTTAGGCTGTTTAGGGTCCTTTTGAGTTGTGGTTACTTAGAATGCTAACGGCATAAGGGGTTTGTTGTGTTGAAACTAGATTTGGAATGGAAGGCTTGATCGAAGGTTGCCAAAACTTGGGGTACCTTTTTTGAGGGTCCCCAGGATAAGGATTATAGTATTTTCGGGTCTATATGGGGGTGCCCGTTTTTATGGAAAGTACCATGTTTCTTATGTAGGCCCCAAATGGAATCATTGAGTTTGCATGTTTCAGGTCTGTTCTTGGAGAGGAGGCGGCTGCAAAGCTTGAAAGTTCCGGTTGGGGCTTCAGGGCTTAGGGGCTCAGAGTTTCGATGTACGTGCAGTGACTACTTGGATCTTCATGTGTAGCGGGTTCTGACTGCACTGAAATCTTCGTACTAGCCCAACTGTCGGCTAATTATGCGCTGTAGTGGTAGCCCAGTCTAGGGGACTTTTCGCATCACTCTAAATTTTCTGCGAACCCTTCGGAACGTCAGTGGCTGAGGTTTCGTCGCTGACCCTTGGCTGCAGCAAAATTTGGTAAATTCTGACTGCCCAAACTAGTAAGCATACTCTTGTTCAAAAGACTCCCGCAGGTTCGGTTACCCTCTAGTTTGTGGTACCCTGAGCAGCGGTTACAATAGGGGTAGAAAGGGGGGGTTTTAACGATTACCTAACTCCAGGGTCCCTCAGAGTACACCCGTTACCCTTTAACCCTATTCCCATGCCCTAAACTCTAAACCCCTGGACCGCCACTTGGAGGTTCAGAGAATTTATAACCTACCCACAGTTGTGTTTGGAATCCAGCTAGGAGGTCTTTGAATCGTCTAATATGGTCCTTTTTGGGTTAGAAGTACAACTTTAAGTCGGTCGTGAGTCAACCGATACCCTAAACCCTAAACCCTATTGTACCTGGTGCAACCTTAGACCCTCAAAAATGGAGAAACCCCAAGCTATTGGAATAAAAGCCCCTCCTTGCTAGATACATAGGTTGCTCTCAGTAGACTCTACAGCAAAAGCAGTTCCTATGGCAAAGAGAGCGGGGCAGTCCCAGGGTGGATAGACTTCCGGGTTCTTACTTGGAGGGTCAGGGGGACTTAGTAAGTAGGTTAATAAACCCTATAACCCATATAAAGCTCTAATTAAACCCATCATTAGCCCACTTACTAAGTCCCCCTCCGATGGTTGCTATTGAAACCATAGGGTTTGGGGTTAAGGGTGATGGAGAATAAGATGGAAGGATGTCCAGTGAAATGGAAATCGGCACTATATAGTAGATACTAGAAATCCTGCGACCCTAAGTGCTAGAAACCACTCGAAATATGGTACTATAGTATACGAAGGTCATGCAGGGTCGTTCATGTCAACAACAGTAGGGACGCTGAATCCCATTTCAATAGACGCGCTTCGGCATGTTTGACTCCCTGGTGCTTACCCAAATGCAAGCACAGATACCAAGCTTGTTAGTAAAGTGCAAGCTCACTTTTACAATTACGGGTTAGATATTGGAAGCACGCGATATCGTCCCAAAACATCCTTCGGGCTCTAGAGGATTGTTCATTCGAAGAACGATCCTAAACACTAAACCTGAAACCAGTCTTGACGGGCTTGGAATCGATTCCTCAAAGCCTGAGGTCTTTCAAGCACAGTGCAGGGTTTGTCATCATTGGGGTTGTATTTGGGTTGCATTGGGGTTATATTGGGGTTACATTGGGATAATGGAAAATAGAATGGCAACTACCATATACGGTTTAGGGATCCAGACAGGAAAGTACCAGTATCCCACGCGACGAGCATTGACTTTTCTGTACCCAACATGGAGCAAAGTCAAACACCTGATTTGTGTAATAGGGTTACTGCTACGTAAATGGGATGAGTTTCCAACACCTGTGAGGAACCCTTCAAAACCCTGTACAGGAAAGCGTCAGCCTTGCACTCAGACCTGGAACCCTACATCCCAAACCCTAGCCCGACATCCTGTACCCCAAGCCCCAAATCGGAGCCCTTCAGCATTTAGTTTCCGTGGAGTGTTATACCTTCAACGCCTAACCACCGCCCCGAAACTGGAAACCTTCCTACTACTACGACGACGGTGATCATACTTGTCACCGTCACGTGCTACTGTTACTATGAGAGATGCTGTTACTACTCCTATAGGCCGCATATGCCATCTTCGTTGCTGGAAGCTTCGCCGACGCTCGTCTGAGTGTGGGGGCGGTCGGGGGAATGGGGATTGGCTAGCAGATTGTCAGTGAGGGGGTAGCATTGGGATATTGATTCTGGGGCCATTACTTTTGTGGTTTCCGTCTTGAAATCATGTGCGGTGTTTTTGTTAGGGGTATGGAGGTGGGGGGAGGGGTTTAGGGTTGGGGGTGAGATTTTACTGACCGCTGAATCTTCGAACTTGAAACAACTCAACAAACAAAGTTGGTCCACATGCAACCCAACCCCGCCCTTTTTCAATATCAAGCATGATCCTTCAAAGCTAAGACATACTTTGCTGGGCTTTGTCATAATCAGATTCATTCGGAGGGAATTTGCTCTCTGGAGATGCATATGCCAGAGTCTGCTTTAAGACAGCCGTGGGTCACCTTGGGTGTTGGCTTGTTTGCCTTGGTTCTCCCAACAAGAAAGCCCACCGTCTTCGGACGCGTTTTTGTTCCGTCATGGGTGGTTGTCAAAATGAGTTTTTTGGGATTCCTATAATACGGCACCCAACATTTAGGCTACCCAAAAAGGGACCATAATTTTGACACCCACCCGCATGAAGGCTGCAAACTTCACATCAGTTGTCATGGTCTTTCTATGACTTACACTTGCTTCACGGAGAGTGGGGCCCCTTAAGCACCAACAAGATGAAGACTGCGAAGGACCCACAGTGATGGAACCCGCCAAGCAAGAGCTTCAGACAATACAACGTATAGATTTGAGCAGGGATATGTGGCGGTTTGGTATGGCATTATGGTCATTCTAAAGCTTACGTGTGCCGGGTTTGGGCTCACGAGAAGGTGCTTGTGTCCTGCATATGCCCAGATACCCCCTCAAACCCTTGATCCTCACTATGTTATCCACCTGGTAGTTTCCCAAAATAAGGGGACCCCAATGTAGACCCCAAAATACTACAATCCTTATTATGGGGACCCCCAAAAGGGTACCCGTAATTTTGGGAAACCCCCATGTTATCCACCTCATTTGAAGCATACGCTTGTATGAGTCCTGGAGGGGTCTTGGGGGCACTGCTCGCCTGGTAACTGATTGTTTTTGGGGTTGGGGTTTTGGGGCTTGCCCTACATCACAAGCGCACACTGCAATGAGAGGACTTGGGTAACCTCAAGTAACCCCTACATAATCCCAGTTTCCATTTCATTTTCCATTTTCTTTTCCATTTGATTCTCCATTATAGGGCCCTAAACCCTATATTATTGGGTACCATACAGTGATTAGCACAGGAAGCCATGGGAGTCATGTGATGTTTGATGTTTGTAGGATCTTATTCTTGGTGTAGTCGGGAAAATAATAAGACAAAAGGGTACTATTGGGCTACCTAGGGTTACAAGGGGTTTAGGGTTTAGAGCTCAGTTGGGGGGGAATAGGGGTTATGTGGGTGTAGGGCTAACTTAAATCCTCTTTTTTTTCAGTTGCCATCCGAGGTGTACCACTTTGTTGCCAACGGCGAGTTTTCCTCCATCCTTACCATGGCGCAGATGATTCAGTGCCTGGCTTTCATCCTGCTCGTGATCAAATCCTGGTCCCAAGGCAACTAAACCTGCAACAAGCAAAGGCAAAACACCAGCAGCCATAGCAGGACTAGTATGAAGAAGACAGTCAACAGTAGTAGGAGAGCAAGTGGTAGTAGCAGAAGAAAGAGGAGAGTCAGAAGAATATGTGTACTGACATTTTAATTAGTAGCAATCCTTTTAATGACTGCAGTGCTGACGAAAGTAATAGCAAGAATGAAGAACCAGGCAGTTTTCTGGCTTGCAGTTTCAACAGGCTGTGTGTACCTCAACATGATAAGTGTCCCCCAGAATCATGCCTCACTCGGAGGAGGTAGAACAAGGATTACGCTCATTTGGTGCAACAGATGCGAAGGCCACTGCTGTTCCTTAGGATTTCTACAAAGGTCAGTGGCATCCTATGAAGAGCTGAACTCCCTCAAGCCCACATACAACCTAACATACTTCAAGACGTGCAAAAAGTCCCAGGCCCCTAAAGATAGAAGCTCCAACGCCTCAGTCTCTGCAACCCGTAAGACTTCAAGCCCCAAAGTTACCCAACAAAACACTGAAACCTTTCTATTCTATAAACGCTGAACCCGAAACCCTGGATCCTTTTGTAGATTCCTTTTTCTTCTCCACTCCTTCGTTCCCTACAAGCACCCATCAAGCTAACCCGAAACCCCAAATCATATTTCAACCCTCAAACCTCAAACCCTAAATCCCAAAACCAGAAACCTTAAACCCCAAATCGTGAAATTGGATCATAGCCCCTAAGCCCCAAACCCCAAATCAAGCTTGAACCCCCAACCCCCAACACCAATGCCCTCTCCAACAATAAGCATTCCCTCTAACACATGAAACTATTATTGTTGGGTGGGGTTAGTATTAGGGGGTGGGGGGGGTTGTTATTGGGAGAGGGGCTCGGAGCACGAAGCCGAACAGGCAGTGTGGCCGGACTGTCTGCCAAGTCACTGGCCTTGGAGGCATGGGCATGATGCACTTTCGAGTTTAGGGATTAGGTTTTAGGGATCAGAGTGTAGGTTGAGGTTCAGGGTTTTTGGTTCAAGGTTTGGTCCGGCCTTAGCGTCATAATGGAGAATCCAATGGACAAGTAAAGGAACCTTCCAATATCATGTTGTTTGATTGCTTGTATAACTACGAAGTACAGGGTATGTCAGATAGACCTCATCATGATATTGGTATTTCTGTAGGCATCTACATCAGATTGACCTCATCAGGGGGGGGGGTCCATGAAAACAGTCTCAAAGTTTCAAAGCTTTGCTCTCTAGAAGCCTCCCATTAAGCAGCCAAAACTTTTGTTTTGGATGGTTCCAGGGCAAATTGGTTGACCTGCTGTTTCAATGTTAGTCTCACAGATGGATTGGGGTTTCGTGAGCTGGGTAAATGGGTGAACAGCCTCTGGAACAAAAAAAGGCCCAGTGCACCTGAGGTACCTGAGTAAGACCTGGTGCAAGGAATGCATACGGCTTTCCCCCCTACAGCCTACCCTAAACCTGAAGCCCAGATCCAAAAATCGAAGCCCAAAACTCTAAGCTCCTTACACCCCCAAACCCTACACCCACAACCCCAAACCCTAAACCGTATCACTAAACCCAAAATGGCTTATGGGTTGATCTGCTTATGACCACACTGCTCGTTGGATTGCAGCTGTGTTCATGAGGGCTATGTCAGGCTGTGGATTGCTACTTAGGGTCTGGGGTTTAGGGTTTCAGGTGTTTAGAGTTTTTAGGATTTAGGGGTGTCGGTGTTCGGGTTTAGGTCCTAAGTTAACATTTGGTGCCCCTGTTCATAGGTTCCTCCTTCATCGTGGCTTGTGGTGCTAATTTTTCCTGGAGCCCATACAACAGTCACTATGAGGTTTGAGGTTTAGGGCAGGCTACGCCTTCAAGTTCTCTCCTTCCTGGGGTCGTCATCATCTTACCTCGTCTTGGCAAGAACTGACGGAATAGTCCCCTAAACCCATAAACCCTAAACCCAAGAATACAGTAGTTTTCGTGTTCTTCGCCATTCCTTGGCTCCCTCCCCGGAAGCATCGTTTCTATCACCTTCTTTTTGGGGTGGACCTAACTTCACCCCACATCGTACTTACAAACCCCTGGAACGTATTGACACTCCCCACTCTCCGAGCCGCTCCCTGCATGCTCTCAAAGGCTTGCAATCACCCTGTCGCAATTGTCAAAGGTAGGATCGGAGTATACAAAGGGTCTCGATTGTTGATAAGAGAGTGCAATCCCCATATAATCCCTATATTAGGAGAATAGGAATATAAGAGGTTATCCATAATAGTCACTATTACAGGGTGGGGGGTCCTCCTAATCCCTGTATCATAAAATCCCTTATTCCACACTAATCCCCAGTAAGAAGAATTGAGAAGGCTCTTGCCTTTGCCTGCCGCCTCTCATCCACAACCTGGCTGAACGGTGGCTCGGATGAGGGTTTAGGGTTCCTTCAGTATTTGTCAATGAGGGGTTTTCCCAAAATTCGGGGTACCCCTAAATTGGGATATATGCGTTTATATAAGGGACATTACAGGGGTATACAGGGGTATAGATTTTATGGTTTCCCAAAATCAAGGATACCTTTTTGGGTCCTTAGAATACGGACTATAGTATTTGGGGTATGTATTGGGGTCCCCAAATTTCGGGTAACTACCATATACTAGGTATCTAACAAGGACCTCACTCCGATTCCGTTGTAAGCCCTTTGATATCCTGGGTGCTTATCATTTTGGTGTCTTAGAATTATGGGTCCATTCTTTGGAGGCCCTCAGAATAAGTGTCTCTTAAAGTAATGGGATCACATACAGCAACTATAATTTTGAGGCACCCATGCTGCTGATGTGGGGCATGGGGTCCGCGGGGGCACAACTTTACAGTTTAGGGTCTTAGGGTTTAGAGTAGCATGCGCCTCGTTGGGTTACAGACTTTGGTCCGGTTGATGACAACTGCTGAAGTTGTGCTACTAGGCGAGCAATGTAGAAGCCTCAATACTTGCCAATCTTCTACCTGTGTAGTCATTACATAGCTGCGGTATTGTAAACCGGCCCCTTTGTTACCATCCCCATAGGCTCCTACATAGACCGTGTTGCCATTCCAGCATTTCTCTTTTATGATTCACTCGGTCCCTAAGCCCTAAATCTCATACAGGGGATAAACATGTGCCAGCATAACTTGTACCGGCATCATAGGAGCAAACTGGACCATGATATTGGCAATTATTGAGGCCCCAAACCCTTAAAAACCCTAAAGTCTCAAGGTCCTTAACCAGGGCACCTAGAGTGAGGTACATAGCAAGCCTAGCTTCTCGATATATTTGTTGCCAGTGCCAACGTTTTGAGGGCGAGGGTTTAGGGTTTAGGGGTATCTTTAAGACTTCACCACCACCGGGACGCTGCTTAGAGGGGCACTTAGCAAGCAATGGCGTGCTTGGACTCAGGGTTTAGGGTCAGGGGGACTTAGTAAGTCGCTTGAGGACTGGGAGACAGATGGAAACTACTGTATCAATTACCGTTTAGGGTCCGACCCTCTTAGCAGGCACGTTAATCTCGGGAGCAACTGCTTTTTTTCATATGGCTTATGGGGTTACAAGTATCTTTGCCTTGTTTTCCTGGCCTCGAAGCCCCGAACTCTTCAGCTCCAGAACTTAAGCCATAGACCTGCTTAAGCATTTAGCGCTTGGAGTTGACCTTAACATCTTTCACACTCGCTCAGGCTACCTGCCAGTGGATGCATCTGGAGACTTCGTGTATCAGGCTGCGTGTTATCATGGTTCGTTCTTCGTCGGCTCTTGCATTGTGCAAAGTGCGCGGAACAGTATGATTGCTTTCGATCCACATGAGCACATCTTGTGCATAGAATGTAGAAGCCTAAACGATTTACGCAGTTGCCAATATTATGGTCCCAATCTCCGTGCATAACTGTGGTATGGTGGTAAATATTCAGGCTCCCACAGTAAATATTCTGATCCTTGCATAATCCCAGTTTCCATGTCATCTGTCAAGTTCTTATCCGTTTGATTTCCGCTTGTGGTAAGTAATAGGCACTGGAACGCCTAAAACCCAAACCCTCATATCAGCTATAGTCAAACTCCTCAGTACTAGGAGTGTAGACTATAGCTCATATTGGAAGCAGAAGTCTTAAACGCTGATCCTTGCCTCATTTCAGATAGGAGATGTTTCGGGTTTAGGCTTGCGGAGTCTTGCATATGCTTGAGGCTACTACTATCTCTTGCTTGAAGTGCCCGCCGTAGATTCTATGTTGCACCAAAGACTGCTCTGATTGATGAAGGCCCCCAGCTCCTACAATCTAGTGGTTAGAGTTTACGGGTTAGGGCTTAGGGGTTTAGGTTTTAGGGGTTTAGGGTTTAAGGTTTAGGGGGCACTCTGGTATGTCAGGCTGTTGACATCTGCAGCTTGTTCCTGGTGCTTCTTCTGCTTCACCGCGCTTACGTGTCCCACCGCTTCTGGTCTTACGAGTAAGGGTTTCGGGCCTTTCTGGTATGACGCTGAAGGAAGCGGCCGTAAACCGTAACCTCTACACCCAAACTTATGAAATTAAAGCCTGAGGGGAGCAAGCAAGGCCCCTGCCCACTGCTTGATGTTGTGCCCCGAGAATTCCCCAGCTCTTCCCGCAGGCCCAAATCCTGTCGGTTTTAGGGTTTAGGGTTTAGAGTTTAGGGTTCAGGGTTTGAGCATCTAGGATCTAGAGTTTTATGGGTTTAAGGGTTTGGAATTTGGGGTCAGCGTTTGGGAGTCCTTGCCCCAAATTTACATGGCGTATTGGAGCGGATGGATGCTTGTAATCATTCGTATATGCGGCCCCCACCTACCTTCAATACCTCACTAGCAAGTTTAAGGTCTAACCTAAGGGCGATAGTGTCCTAGATTCTAGATTCCTTGTATAAGTCTGGTATGAGGTGCCCAAATGAACTTTACAATGATGATGGATATCATGTTGCCTAAAACATTACACGACCCCTGTACATGACCCTATATAAGCCCAATTTCTTGTGTCAGTTTGCAGTCTCCTTTCTGTTTGCTTCTCCATGATTCCCCTAATCCCTACAGCTATATACACCTATAACCCCTGGCTGCTACTTATGCACGCCTCTCCACTACATGTCTTTCCCTTAAGCTCTAAGCCCCAAGCCCCAAACCCCAA
>CAJNIZ010023769.1:6472-18265 GCA_905231905.1 Symbiodinium pilosum | reverse complement strand
GGGTAGTAGGGGAACCCATGATGGGGAGACACAGGCTTACACGGGAATGTTTAGTGCTATAGAGGGGACATAGAGGGGCGGAAGGATTTTTTCGGGGAGTCTGGTTATTATTCGAGAATACAATGGACAAATTGAAGCTGCCATGTTATTTAGGGTTTCATGTTTGAAGTTTAGGATTCGGGGTTTTGAAAACACGATTTGGGGTTTTCAGTTTGGGGCTTGTGAATTTAGGTTTAAGGCTTGGATTTTGGGATTTGGCGTTGTAGGAATGGTTCATCACACTGGGGTTTGAGACGAGCTATGGATGGTCCTGACAGTGTCGCCTGCAGTCTTGCGGCCCAATTTCTGCTGTCCTTCTAGTCACCTAGCCACCCTTAAGTAGATAGAATNNATGGTATATATGGGGATCTTAGTATAATTTACCCAAATCCATATTCTATCTGCTTAAGGGGGACTATAGTATAATAGCACCCCATATGCGGCAGGTACAAAGACCCACATGATCAAAGGGGCTTTTGGGCTTGCAGTTCAGAGATAAACCTGTAACCCCAATTACCTACGGTCAAGTATATAGTAACTGCCCTTTTGTTAGTAGGCAGAACTCATAAATAGTGCAAGTAATTGGGGTTACGAACCCCTATGTCACCCCAGTTTCCATGTCATTTTCCTCTTCTTGTCCATATGGTTCTCCATCATTGGTAGGTAATTGGGGTTGCTAAGCCCTGAACCCTAAACCCTAAACCCTAAAACCCACAGCCACATAGGAAGATGAGAGATACGCAGAAACTCACCTTTCAGTTGTGGTTTTAAGCGCTGCTGTGCAGTCAAGAGATATAGTCCCCTTAAGTAGATAGAATATGGGATACTTGGAGGTCTTATTATAATATAACCCAAAGGCATATTCTATCTACTTAAGGGGCACTATAGGGCTAAGGCGCCAAGGTTTGGGGCTTAGGGCTAGCGGCTAATATTTTCCCTGATGGCTTTAACAGAGGACCCTATATACGAATACTTTTCGAAGTGTTTTTAGGGGCCAGCCCGGTACTACCCTAAACCCTACACCTCAAACCCTGCACCCTAAACCCTAAACTAGTTACATCAGACTTACTCAGATGTTTTAGGCGTTTTGGTGTTTGATGGCCATGGCTTCAGGGTTCCGGCATTTGGGGGGGTTAAGAGTCAAGGGTTTAGGCTCAGGTTAGGGGTTTGGGGTTCGGGATCAAGTTCTTCACACCCCGACGGCGGCTTTTGGAACGTGATCTTGTGAGCTATAGTCTAAACTCCTTAAAGGGGGGTTATATAGGGGATTATATAGGGGATTACTATAGGGTTATTAAGGGGGATACTAGGAGTTTAGACTATAGCTCTTGTGGTTGTGAGTACTAAGATACTGAGACGGTTCTTCATGTCCCCATGGAAACTACTATTGGCAGTCAATAGCCCCTATATAGCCCCTATATAATTCCCTATTATTGCCCTTCATGTTGGTACCACTTTGCACGGGGGAGCGGGGAATCAACATCTAATGTCTCATTCAAGGCGTCTTTGCAGTAAGGATCCCGATGGTTTTGTGAGCAATCGGGCTCCTCCTTGTTTGACATGATTAATTTTGAGGTCCTCATTTTTTGTACTTCGAATGGACCTCAACATGATGCTGGCATTGTTTTAGGCCCTGCAAGAGCCAGTTGTGCCTTCCTGCCCACTACACTGCAGCATTGTTCGGCTACTCCTCCCCCAAGGCGTAAAAGCATAAACCCAAAACCTTAGACCCTAGAGCCCATTCCCTAAACCCTAACCTTTCCCATTGCGCCATCGGCCTGAAGAGCAATTTTTCAACCAGTTTTTGGGTAGACTTGAAGTTCTAGGATCCTAAAGGGGGGGTGGTTCAAGGGGGGAGGGTGCAAGGGAGCCTGAGGGAAAATTTGGGAAGCGTAGGGAGTATAAAGGAATAATTAATGGGGATTACTAGGTTACCTACCCCCCTTGGACCAGCCCCCCCTTAAGGACATCCTAATGAAGAGGCTCTGGTTTGACAAAGGCTGTAGACTCCCCTTGCCTTATGGGTTTAGGGTTTAGTGTTTCCCCCCCAAAGTTGAATAACTCTGGTCTTAAGCTGTTTTTTTGAAGCTAGGGGAGGGGATTTGGCATTGCTGCCGTTCTAGCATTTTCTTATTGGTCACAGTTTGAAGCTACGGAATTAGGACGGGGTAGCGGTTTATGCGGGCGGTAATTACTTCTTGGTTGAGCGACTGGGGTTGACTTTCCATATGTGAAGCCATCTTTTGCTAAACTTAAAACCGTGTACCTGTAACCCCACTTTCCTACACCCTAATCCCTACACCCTATTAGCCTTGAATTTTGAACCACAAAGCTGCCCTAAACCCTGGACCCTGAACCCTAAGCCCTGAACTCCCAAAGGTACATTTGGCATCGGGAATGCGCCGTCATATTACGACCGCTGCCGGGATGAGGTTAAGCCTTCATCAGTGGAATTGCGGTTCTATTTGGGTTATCTTAGGGTTGTCATAATAGGGTCATATTAGGGTTATATTGATTCCGTTCCCATGTTACCTACACTTCAGCTTCCCAAAGCGAAGTGTAAAGGATACTGCTCTTCAACATGCATTTAGAAAGCAGGTGTGTTGTATGTGCAGTTCGTCATCGTCCATCTTATCAGTGTGGCGCACACAGATTCAGGGCCAGAAGACCGTGAACGAATGGGAGTCAGGGTTTCTAGTGCCCCCGAGAAGCCCAGCCAATGCTTGGGGGGCCGTAATAAGTAGCCAACTCAAAAATAAGCCAGACTTAAACGAAGCGGCATAGGTAACGAGCTCAGGGTTAGGGTTTGGGGTACAGGGTTTGGGGTTTATGTACAGAGTATAGAGTTCAGAGTTTCGGGCGTGGGATTTAGGGTTTAGGGATGTAGGGTTCAGGGTCTCAGTTGGAAGGATTGAGAAGCGGTGCGTTCAGGACCTTTTTTGGCATTGCCCGGGAGCCCCACGTAGACAATCTTCGAGGGATGAAGCAAATTCAGGCAGGAGGGATGTACATGTTGAATTCCAAGAAGGCACCAGGAACAAGTAGGGGACTTTCACTGACTGGGGGTTATTAGGGGATATCATTCCTACATAACCCCATACAGTGCACTCCCTGATGCGGTGCTAACCCTGATATTCTTAGATCTCTTCCTAATTCCCTGTTGACCCCAGTTAAGGTGAATATGCCCAGCGACTCGACCTTTAAGAAGGTACCCTTATTCAGGTCAAAGATATATGAGCTATAGTCTTAACTCCTAGTATCCCCCTTAACAATCCCTATAGTAGTCCCCTATATAATCCCCTATGTAACCCCCTTTGAGGAGTTTAGACTATAGCTCATATGTTAATGCGGAGCCGGAACCAGGGGATCCACCAGTCCCAACTGTTTAGGGTTTGTTGTTTTGTGCGTTTAGGGTGTAGGGTTTGGGGTCACGGGCTTGGGGTTTGGGGCTTAGGGTTGTGGGTTTCAACCTTCAACTTGAGTGCCGGCAGTAGCCTAACCTGACTTGGAGGCGACTCTACTGCAGAATTCTTTGTCCTTACTGTAGTAAGACCCTAAACCCTAAAACCCTTACCGTCAACCTTTCAAGTACCTGTGTGGGAAACCCTCAAGTACTTTCCGGCGCATTGAAATCGGTTAGTGGAAGTGTCCCCCATTAAGACTCAGTAACTTATCCACCCCGTGTCCACTCCTAAAATGTCAAAACACACCGTCTCCAGTCCCTAATAGCAAGTTCTCATTGTAGCAACAGACTTTAAGTAATCTTTGGCGGGCATAGATGTAGCACCTGGGGATAGGTGGTGTGCAATCTTAGGGGAAGGGATGGCAAGACAGTATCTCTCGACCAGGTGCTACGAAGACCAACTGTGTTTCGGGCTTGGGGTTTTGGAGTTCCATGTTTTTTTGCGGCAGATATCCCGACAAAATTCCTGCAAAAGCCTTGCGAAGCCCAGAACCCTAAACCCTAAGCCCTAAAAGGCTGCCTGTACAACGACATGTCAAACCCTAGGCCGTACATAAACCCTAAACTCTAAACGCTACTCTTTCACATTTCCACAAAGAGCGAGAACCCACCCCTCCCCCTAGCACGATAATCCTCATGGCGGCGACCCCCTATTTTTAAAGTAGGAGGGGGGGGGAAGGGGTGGGGTGCAAAAAGGTTGTATGTTTTTTTGGTTGTTGTTGTTGTTGTTGTTGTTGTTTCTCTTTTTTTGCTTTTGTTGGTCCCGCGCCCATCTCCCCCAAGGCTGCCAGATCCTAGCCCCGAGAAGTTTTCTTGTTCTCTCCTCCGGAAGCCACCTCTCTCCCTTATGCCCGCATGTAGACCCTATAAAGTCACGCTCCCAGGCTAACTCAATTTGAAATGAAAAGTCTATGACGGAATTTGAATTCTGCTAAGGACAATGTAGTACGCACGCACACACCTATGAACATTCAAAGTAAACATTGAAATGCCTTACCGTCATGGTCATATAGAAATGGGCCTGCAACGTGTCCCATTCTGTTTTTAAACCCTAAACCCCCAAAAGCTAAACCCAACCTGTACTTATATCCGTATACAGCCCCCGCAATAAACATACCTATATACCCCTACATATCCCCTATAGCCACAGCCCAGGCAACATCCGTGGTAAGTTTCTTCGGCTGGATCCAACGAAGTTGACATCTAAGCCACCCAAGGGGCGAAACCCGGTGAAGAGTTCCAAAGAGGCCTGTTTAATTTTAGGGTTATATTGGGGTTGTCTTGGGATAATGGAAGAGAAAATGGAAACTATTATAGTGGGGTTATATAGGGTTTAGGATTATGGGGTTACATAGGGCCCCCCGAGTCGGGTTTACGGTGTAGGGTTTGAGGTTTCGGGGAGTTTCCAACAAGTAAGGATGGACATGCAGGGTTTAGGGTATGTAGGGTTTAGGGTTAGGAGGTGTTAGGTTTGGTTTTTCCCTAGATGGGCTTGGAATTAGTAAGCGTTTCAACATCTCTGGTTACATTTTGTTCCAAGAGATTATTCTTGCCCAAATCCTAGCTAGATATAGTCCCCCTTAAGTAGATAGAATATGGCTTTGGGTATATTTTCTCTTCCCCACATACCCCATATTCTATCTATGCAAGGGGGACTATAGCCAAGCACTAAACCTTGAGCCGTTTGCCCTAAACGATCAACCCCCCCTAAAACCTTAAACCCTACATGAGCTGTAGTCTAAACTCGGTAAAAGGGGATTATATGGGGAGTATTGTAGGGGATATTAAGGGGGATACCTGGAATTTAGACTGTAGCTCATATAGCCCTACAGAACCCCTATGTTACCCTTGTAGTTTCCATTTTCTTTTCCATGGTTGAGGGACCACGCTAGGGGTCCATGCTTGGCACTTCAGACTAAGTAAGCTCTGAAGCCAAACAGCGTTAACCGGCTGCATTTATTGGTTGCACCGGCTTGGTTATAAGCATTGTGGTCATCAATAGAACTCCAGTTAATACTTACTCATCGGCCTCCAATTTGGGCGATGAAGCCACTTGCGAAGTGGATTTTGTTTTCATTGAAGGGGATTGGCTAATCCTAGGAAGCTGCGTGACTCTACGTACCTTCTGCCAGGGTAATTAAGGTGTTTAGCATGATATTGTCATGCAGGGTTTATGGTGTCAAAGAGGAAGGAGCATTCAAGGTTACAGCTTGAGAGGTAATCTGCTTACCAGGATTTCCTGGTAGCCCAACTGGCCATGACTGCACGGTTGGTACATGACGTCGGGCAGTGTGCTTGTCAGTGTTTCGGAACTGCAGAGCAGCAGTGGTCTGTAGAGCACAAATGTGAGGGTAGGCTGGTTCTGCTCGCTGTAACGCCCACTATCTAGCCGATAGGCCTGACGTAGAGAGCCTTCTACTAACGAAAGAGGTTAGCTTCTCCTGACATGCTTTTCCTAGCCTCACAAGCAAGGCGCCAGAGATGCACTTGAATCTTGAAGCCCTAAACCCAAATTCTATTCTTTGATCGCAGTTTTGGGAGAGGAGTGTCCCATCAATGCACACGTCCTTGGCTGCATTCAGGAGCGGACATGTTACAAGGCGGCCAAGTCTGATACATCCTACGTCGTCTTACACCTTCTTATCATGGAATCACGCCAGCACCAAAATCTTTGAGACCGTGGAGCCATTAAGCAGGTATTTCCTTGAGAAGTCTATAGAGTCATAGAGGTTGACCGGACCTTGAGAAGAGCATCTGAGCTGTAGTCTAAACTCCTTAAAGGGGATTATTTAGGGGTTTACATCAGGGAGTATTATTGGGGTTCCTAAGAAGGATCCTAGGAGTTTAGACTATAGCTCATTTTGGATCTTGTGCATTTGGACAGGATCTAGGGAGGGGTTGTGGCTCCAAGCGAAACAACTTTGAACCCACGCGCTTTATACTACACTCCTGATACCTTTCCACCTCTCCACAAGCTTCGTCCTATAAAGAGTCACTGATACATACGCTGCCCCAAACTACCACGGAACCCAAAAAGAGGCTCCTTGCAGCATAGGGGCCATGGCGGTCCTTGTCGGGTTCCGTGCTCTCCACACAAGGAACTTGAAACTAACCCTAAGCCCTAAACGACAAAACTTGTGGCCAACCCTCAGCCTTGAGCCCTAAACCTTAAACCAGAACCCTTTAACCTTAAACCCTAAACCCTACACATAAACCCTACAAGCCTCAAGCCCTAAACTCCTAAACCCTAAATCCTGAAGGCGCGCAGCAAAGAGCACTGGAAAAATCTCCGTTACCGAGACTTCGACGCTCTACGTACGCTTTGGCAGCAGCTCCTGGCCACAGTCTAGGGGTTTAGGGTTTTGGGACCCTGGGTCCCCTTAAATTATCCTTGATTAGGCTTGGCTATCCCTACATAACGTGAAATTCAGGGGGAACCTAGGGGGGTAATATAAGGTGGGTAGTAGGGGAACCCATGATTTTGACTGGCACTTTTGCAGTTTCCTCTTCGAATGTCTTGATTTCCCCAAATGTAGGGCCGCAATCTGGATGTTTAGGGGCCGTCAATGCTGGGTGAGGACACGTTTGATGGCAGGAAACATGTACCTACCCTAAGCCTTAAACCCTAAACCCTAAGCCTTAAAACCTAAACCCTAAACTCTAAGCCTTAAACCCTAAACCCTAAACTTACAACCTGGCTTGAAAGACAGGAAGCTTATTTGAGCAGAAGGTTGACTCCCTACGTTTGATACCAAAAATCCCTCATGACCCAGGTATACTTGGGGTTTAGGGTTTTAGGGTTTAGGGTTGAGGGTTTTAGGTGTTAGGGGATAGAATTTAGGGTATAGGGTTTGGGGTTTCCACGGTATAAGACATCTCTAAACCCTTAAAGCAACACAGAGTTCCTGCTTAGGCCTGATCTGTTCGCTTTGCATTCCTGAGTAGCCTTTTAGGGGTACGTAGTTGTTGGGTTACGCGAAACCATAAACCCTAAGCCCTACAACAACGCACCTTTGCAAATGGATATGGTGCCGCATATTTTGCTGTTGTTACGTTGTTTCAAAGGTCCTATGCTTCTCTGGAAAAGGGACAAGAACTGCCTACAGCATGCTATAACTTAATTGTTGATACGCAGTTATGAGCTTCAATAACACTGAAAAATGGCATTCCAGTATTCTCTAGTCATTCAGGATGTTCAGTTTCTACTTCCCCTAAACCCTAGGCCCTAGACCCACGCCTATTTATCGCAGGAAGAACTGCACAGGTAGACTGCTTCCCGACCCTGGTGTATGACACTTGCCTCAGGCCCTTACTGCCTGAACTATGAGACATTTGACATGTCACAACACTTTGTTCGCCAGACCCTATATGGTAGTTTCTCTAAACAGGGGGAGCCCCATATAGACTCCTAATAGTAAAATCCTTAGGATGCCCAAAGTAGTATTCCCTACTTTGGACAATCCCATACAGCCATCTCTGAGTCCCCAATCTCCATTGGATTTTCAATCTGCTTTTCCATTCCTTCCTAGCTGAGGTACATCAAGGATCTTGCGCCGTCCGATGACCAGGAGCCTTTGTTTCCATGAGCTTCAGGGAACGGGGTTGCTGTAAAGGACCTTGACGTAAGTTACCCCAGTCTGGATATGTAATGTTTGCCATGCCTTATCACAGAAACTGAAACTTAATTCAAGCCATAAACCCTAAGCTTACTTCAGGTTCCTTAGCAGCAGCCCAGGGAGAGTAAGGCTGCATTGGGATTGGTGAGATGGGTCCTTGCTCTATCAGTTGTCGTTGAGCCACAGCACCTCCTCCCACCCTAAACCCTAAATCCTGAACCTCCATCCTGTTTTTGCTGGGAAGACGGGAAAGACAACCCAGCTGATGATGGTCAACGCTTCACGTGTCAACATCCAGGTGGTGCTGTGGAATAATCATCACTTTCCCCTACTGTTCTATAAGAGAACCTATTCATAGATAACTTTGGGGACCTTCAAAGTACCACCCAGACACAGTTTCAGTTTCCGACGCTGGGTTTAGGAAATCCAGGCGAAACCAGTTACCAGTCGGCCTTTAACCCATTGGGGTAATATCCGGGTTATGTTGGGGTTATACGGGGATAATGGAAAAGAAAATGGTAATTACAGGGTTTGTATAGGGGTTATACCATTTTCTTTCCTTGAAAACAACAACCTGACTAGAGATCCAGTTTAGCGGCCCCGCTGGAAGAAGGAGTTTGTGCACACCGTGAACCACGCAAATGTGCGATGCCTTGGGTGTCCTGTCTAAGATTCCGTCTAGAGTCTAGACCACGTTCCAGTCATCCAGATTCAAAACACCGAAGGTATACCGCATCTGGACACTTTGTGGTTTCTGCGCCCCAGCCTCACGCGTCATGGACTTTTGTGCATGTGCCGGGGTAAGCCGTGCCGACTTTGCATATGTCAGAGAAAGGTCAGAGAATACCCTGCACATTCGGCTGGCAGATCTTAGGCACGCGGCTTCTACATATTCCCTTTTAACACTAAACTTTAGGCCCCCGTTCACGAAAACCTAGGGACTCCGAACCGCAGCAAACCCTAAGCCCGTAAACCCCCAAATGTTAATGAGTAATCCCTTCCCCTACTGATAACCCAGCCTCACCCCCTAGTGACACATATGTACTTATACTACTTGGGAGTTGGTTTAGGGCGGGTTTAGGACCCTAGAGCCACTAAACCCTAAACCCTAAAATGAAAACCCTGAACCCTAAATTCTAAACCCTACAACCCCAAAGCCGTCAATTCTAATCCTAAAACTCCTGAACCCTAAAAGACCTTAAGCCCCAGTTTTAAACCCTACAAACCCTAAACTCTAAAACCTAAAGCCCTAAACCCTAGACCCTAAGAACCCAAAACCCAAAACTCTAAGCCCTCAAAGCCCTAAACCCTAAACTTGACACCCTAAAATCTTAGACCCTAATTTCAGAAACCTCAAAACCCTAAGCCCTATATTCTATATCTAAAAATTCTAAACCCTAAGAAACGTAAACTCAAAACCCTAAAAACCCTAAATCCTAAACCCTAAAAACTGAACCCTTAACTCAAAGTGCAGCTTAGGAGCTCGAAGCTATCTTAGCTCGTACCTCGATTGTGCCCAGCGGTCCTCACAACACGCGGTCTAGGTTTCAGGGTTTAGGGTTTAGGGTTTAGGTTTCAGGGTTTAGGGTTTAGGGAGGTCCACTCAATTGAATCGCTTCTTTCAGGGAGTATCTAGGATTTAGGGTTTTGGGGTTTAGACAGGTACAATTCTGCGGGTCCGCATAGCAGATATTGTAGTATTTCAGGGTCTATACGGGGTTCGCCCTGTTCATGGAAACTCCTGTGTCTCAATGCTTAAGGCAGGCTTGGAAAATCCGTGGAAAATACTATGGGGTTCAGGGTTTAGGATTATATACTTAACGGTGGGTGTGGGAAGAAAATGGAAGTGTTGAATGGGGAGTTGGGGAAGAAGTAGAATAGGGACTATTCTACGGCATATATAGGGGCCACTTGAAATCCATTCACGCACCTTTATCACCAGTAAGGCTGTCGAAGAAGTGCATCCCCCAACGGCGCTTATCATGGTGTAGGGTCAGGGGAGTAACTACAGGTGATCTACGCTTACGTTCATAAGCCTTTCTGCGTCCATGTCATGCAGACCTCCTGTATATTATATCTAGGTAGTCTTGGCAGAGCAGCAAGGTCAAAAAGACCTTCAGAGACGTGTCTCATGTTAAGGTGGAACCAGTGTTCATGTTTTCGAAACCCTTGAGGCCAGTCTCCACGTCAGCATCCTCACCGAATGGCATCCTACATGTTAAGTTGTTTCAACATTTCTTCGTAGCTTGCTTGAGCAAACTGATCGCACAGGATTTCGGATGGCAAATACTTCATCCTAAATCGGAGAGCCAATTAGAGGCTACAATGCTCAAATCTGAAAGGGTGTTAAAGTAAGCTGACTTGTGCCAGCCCTAAACCCTTAACGGATCAACCCACAAGTAGGGTACTAACCAGCCCACCGTTGTCAGCCGTAGCCCCACAGCAGCCTAGGATGAAAGGTGTAGGGTCGTGCTCTTTGACCCAATAATGTAGAACCCTGCATCGTTCGCCAGCAGTCCCTACGTGCGGCAAAATATGCCCTAAAGCCCATTCTGATTGGATGTTCAGTCCCCTACATTACTCCATAAGGATTGGGCTGAAGGTGCAGCTAGGCCAGTTTAGTTATTGGTCATGCGCTATGCGCCTGGAAAGAGACGTTGGGGTATCCCTATTTAATTGCCCTACATGGCCCCTATACATCCCTTATGCCCCTACATAATCCCCACATGACCACTATCTGGAGCAACTAGGTGCCGATTTGCACGGAAGCGGCCTCTGTGTGGCTCAGGCACGAGCTTTCGGAGGCTTCAGGTATGGAGGGATGAAATCGGGGTATATAGAGATGAAATAGGGGAATGTAGTGATCAAATAATATGGGTACATATAAATATATACACTTATACTCATACATATGTATATGTAGGGCCAAAACAGATAATCAAATGGAAAAGGGCGTGGAACATGAAAGCGAGGCCGGGTTTATATAGGCGGCTGCGTCGGGATCTTTTGGAAATAGAAGGACTTGGGTTTATCTGGGGAAAAGAAACGGAAAGTAAGTATCTGGAGGATTCAGGGATCGGGTTGAGTATAGGGTTTCGGGTTTAGGGCTGAGGGTTGAGTTTAGGATATAGGTATCCTTCCTATGAATCCATAAGGAGCACAGACCCACCAAACTGCGGAATTTTCATGTTTTTGATTAAGGCTGTCCTAAACCCTAAACAATATATGAGCCATAGTCCAAACTCTTTAAAAGGGTTTCGATAGGGGATTAAATAGGGAACTAGTATAGGTTATTAAGGGGGATACGAGGAGTTTAGAGTATACGGTGGATACTAACAATCCTGCATGACCCTAAATACCCTAAACCTTGGGAGTAATGGTACTACAGTATTCTAACGTCATGCAGGATGTTAGTATCAACAGATAGCTCATATATTCGTTGCCTGGCGCCAAAGAACCCCAGAAGTCAAGCCGATCACCTCTCAGCACCTCGAGAAGACCCTTGGCATCCCGAACAACTTAATGTGGGTGTAGGGTTTAGGGTTTAGCGTCTAGGATTTAGGGTTTAGGATTTAGGGTTTAGTGGGTTTAAAGGCCTATATATTAGGATCCCTACTATCGTCCCTATTAAGGGGAGTGGGTTTATGTTGAAACTAAACATGTACTCTGCTCTAC
>CAJNIZ010023758.1:60407-72566 GCA_905231905.1 Symbiodinium pilosum | reverse complement strand
ACCTGGAAGCATTTAGCCTTGCTGCGCTGACGTATTACTTTGTTGCCGGAGGCAAGAGGTCACGTATTCGAGGTAAGATGAGAGTTGTTCGCTCTCTTTTGGATAAAAAGACGAGTTTGGGATTGCCTTGACGGTTCTGAAAAGCCTGGCGGCAGTGGATCCCATGCGTGATCGCCACGACGGAGTCCTGGCAAAACCTGGCGATGAGTCAGGTGAAACTGTGAAGTTGCTCATTGCGTAAACATTCGACCCAGGGAAAGCAGAGAACCCTTTTATTTTAAATCGTGCAAATGGAAGACCGATACCCTTCCAAGAATTACCATGGAACCCCCACACCGGCCTACAGGACTACGATGCTCTCAAAGGGAGCTAGATGAGCCGCAATGTAAACTTTTCAAAAGGAAATTTTAGGGGGGACTCCTATACGGCTTATTGAGGGCAAATCTAGGAGTCTACAAAAGGGTTCACATGGGGTTCTGGGATACTTTTGGGGGGATGGTAAGGCAGCATCAGCTTCGGAGTAGCAATACAATGGATTTTAAACCCGAATCCCAAACCTTGATCCCAAAGCCTAAACCCCAGATCCGACACTGGTCGCTACAATTGTCTTGGGTTAGGTTTCTCGGGTTCATGTGTTCATACGAAGTTTGTCTGCACTGTGGTCCCGTGTCGGGCAAGCTGTCAGAGGCGGTATTCTACAGATGGGCGACCCCAAAAGGGACTATGATTTGGACAAGAATCATGTGCAACCTTACCACGATGAATTACTTCGTCTAATGCATAGTCTAATGAGCAAACGTATGGAGAAAGTTAGAGGCTTTGAGTTAGGTAGGGGAAGCCCAAGTTGTAACCTGGGAATTTCCTACAACTGTTTATGATTATAACTTAGATAGCACTAGTTGGTTGTTTGCCACATACTTACCCAGTCCCTACACATAAATGCTCAGATCATCCCCGTTTCGATTTCGTTTTCCACGTGAGTCTCATTGCAACACTTACCACTAAACCCTAAGTAATCAATCTTTCAGCCCGAAACTTGGAATCTTGAACCCTAAGCTCTGAATCCTAAATCCTTTTCCATCCTAAGTTCGTTGCCATCGCCAGGACCTGGGAGCGGCCCACATGCGAGTTGAAGTGCGTTCAGCTCAGGGGCTTGGGGTTTAGGGTTTAGAGCTTAGGATTAAGGTTTTAGAACTTCGGTTTGGTACATAGGGCTTAGGAGGACGTAGGGCTTGGAAGTTTGGTTAAAAGTTTTTTTGTTTTAAGCAGAGGTCATGGAGTTTGGGGTTAAGCAAAAGTTTAGGATTTACGGTTTAGGGCTTAGATTAGGGGTGTTCCTAACAACTTCACGCTTTCGCACGGAAGTTCCGGCTGTCGGCCCACTTTTTTGGGGCGTACCTTTGGCAGGGATGATAGCTGCACACTTGAATTCATGTTCAATTCTTGCGAGTTTGCCATATTTCTGGTCTTCAGGAAATTTCCCTGAACCCTTACATTGAGAAACCCCGCATTATTTGGCCTCGCGGTGGGTGTAGTCCACCTCCTTCCCGGTTCGATGCGATTTCATGGGTTCTGGAGGTTTGCAAACTTATCTGTTGGCTTTCAAATTAACACCTCAAGGGTCTGGGTTGACGCAGGCCAAAGGTGGCCTATCGGCGTGCTTAATTGTGGAGGGTTTCAGCAGAATATGTCCAATGATTCTGTGCAGCCCTGCAGAAATCATCCAGCGCTGGTTGTTGGGAAAGTCAGAGATGATTTTTTCGCTTTAGGGTTGTACAAACAATGCAAACAATGGGGTTAAACTTAGTAATGGTTATGCTTGTCCCGAAGCCTGTCAAGGATAAGGTAATTCATAGCCCCACTAATTATGAGCCCACCTAAGTCGTTTCAACGCGTTATATCTGGTGTATATACTGATTGTGTTGAGTAGGTTATGACGACCCATGGACCTTGAAGTTCTAGGAGGGTTTCGGCAGGATATGCCGGATGATTAATGCCTTGAACTCTAGGCCCCCAACCCTAAATCCGAAATCCTAAACCCTAAGCAGTGTTGCACAGGCCTTGGATAGATTCTTGTGACATATCTAGTGCTCTAGGGGTTTTTGGTGTTTAGTTTTTGGAGTCCAGGGTTATGCGGTTTCTTTGGGATATTGGTTAGTGTATATTGGGGAGATCCTATTAGAGGACTGTTGACAAACATTCTCTCATGTATCATCCCCTGTCCGTGGCGCACCAGTAAGATGATTCAGGTTAGGATTTATGGTTTAAGGCTTACGGTTTAGGGTTTAGAGCTGAACCTGTTAGGAGGAACCATAGATATTGACGTATCACCCTAGTTCGCACAGACATGGTTTGGTTGTGTTTTAGGCCTTGGTGCGTAGGGTTGAGTTTTACAGAGGTCTCGTTTCTCCTGGGTGTGGGGTTTTGGAATTAGGGTTTTGGGATGATGGTTTTAGGATTAGGTTTATGGTTTTGGGACTAAGGTTTAGGTTTCAATTGGCTCCCGGTATACTAGCCCCGCTAGGTTACCGTTGGATCAGGGTTAAAGGGATGAGATGGCCGGTCCACAGCTGGCAGTAGGGCTTAGGGGCCTGCATTGTGTTTATCCTCATCTTCCAGCAAGGGCTGGATGCTCACTATGATCATGGTAGTTTCCCCAGACTGTTTATGCTGGGCACATGTAAGCCAAGACACTGAATTTGGTTACCATGCGAAATTGCATAGTCTTCCTTGACGAAAACTACGCCCGGCTCCACTTGTTCAGGACGCGAATATTATTTGAGCTATAGTCTAAACTCCTTAAAGGGGGATATATAGGGTATTATATAGGGGAGTATCATACGGGTTATTAAGGGGGATACTAGGAGTTTAGACAGTAGCTCATTTGGAGCTGTGCAGTTCCCGAACAAATTGTGAACATCCCTGAATCTTAAACCCAGTCTCGCGGTCGGCTGGCTAAGAACACTGCAGGGGCCGCGCTCCCTCTAAACCAATAAATCGGTTGAGGAGGGGGCATGTGGTGAATGTATCTTCTACAGTACGCTTCTGCCGTCGCGGCAAAAAATCTTCATCGCTGTTGATATGTATCCCTGTTGATGAAGCAGAGAGACCAGGGAAAGAGAGAGCCATTCTGGAAAACCCTGTAAAAATCGTAGGCCCGAACTAGATCCGAACACCTGATAGACCCTAAGCCCTGATAAGATCCTGAGCCCTAACCCCTAAACCTTAAGCCCCAATGAGATCCTGAACTCTCAGACATCTACATTCGCATCTCTGCAGGTCCTAGGGGCCTGCCTATTCAAGATGGATACGTGAAGGACCTGTGGGCTTGGGTTTTGCGCTTTAGGGTTCAGATTCTTAGGGTTCTTGGGGTTAAGGGCCTGCAGTTCAGAAGCTGTTGCTGTTGGGGGGGGGGGGTTGGGCTGTAAAGGGGTTCCCCCTAAACCCTAAACCCTAAACCACTTGGCGGATTGACAGACTGCACGGCTTGAGTTAGTGGTGACTGGGCACCGTGGAAGGTGGATAGGCCTGGGACGTGTGGGCTTAGGGTTGAGCTTCAGGTGCAGTGAATGGAAGGGTTTCAACTTATTAGAGTCTATAGTCCCCCTTAAGTAGATAGAATATGGGGTATATGCGGATCTTATTATAATATACCCAAAGCCATATTCTATCTACTTCAGGGGGACTATAGGGTTGGGGCCCTAAACACTAAACCCAAATTGTAAAACGTGACATTGCGCAAGGCTGATGTCTAGTTCTTTGGCATCAGGTTGCAGATTCTCGGGCATCTAGTTTTCGTGAGACCGAAGATGTTCATCTTCCCTCGCCATGCTGTAGCAGCCCACTTGCCTGACTCAAATGCGTGGGTTGTCGGCCTCCATTCTAGCAACGCTGTGGCCCTGACAAGCTCAGCTCCATAAAGCTTGTCGGTTATATAACAATTCACAGATTACGCCCCAGTGGACATCTCTCGTTTGGCTGCTGCAACCTCCGCCACTTGGTATGCCCATTGATAGTAGGGCATACTATATTGCTACCTCCGCTGCTTGGAATGCCAGGCGGTAGCAGAGCTTGCTGTCCTCCAAACTAGTCTTTTTGGCACGTTCGCCTAGACCTTTGGGTTGGGAAACGCAGGGGTTCTTCCATTCTGTAAGCTTCAATACTTTTCAAAAAATGCTGTAGAACCAGTCTACGGAATCTTGGTAAGCAAGCTGTGGAAAAGGCGCTGTTAATGCTGGAGCCTGATTACCTTAAGGGCCCAAGCACCCAATAATCATATACTTACCCAAAACCTGTACTATATTTACTATTGCCCAAAGTACCCTAATCATTGGGTACATGAACCGTTAGGGTTAAGGGTTAAGTTTTTGCGCGCATGTCCTCAGGACAGCATACAAGGATGGATCTGTGATGACCTCAGGATACCAATTCGGTCAAAACGCCCAGAGAGTCCAAGTACTTGAAACCCTAAACCCTAAACCCCAAATCCTAAACCTTAAACCCTAAACCCTAAACCCTTATAGCCATATATCTGGCCCCGCACAACAATAAAGGTACTTTAGGACCAAGCGAATGCTGTTTAGGCAGTTGACTGGGTCAGCGTTCGGTTTAGGGTTTACGTAGGATTTGTAGAAGTCTGACAGTCTGACTCACATACACAGAGAAGCTCAGCCGAATCCTTATACTCTTGCCGCATAACATATCCCCCAACACCCTGTCGTTCTTCCTTCGACCCTTACATTACTCCTTGGGGTATAGGTCTCCCTCTAACCGTGTACTGCAAAGCAGAATCCCTTTTATCTTTGGGGTTTGATTAAGCTGAGGCTGTTTGATTAGGGCCAATACCCGAGTTTATTACCCCCGGAGAATCCTTGAAGGTACTCTCATTCTGGGCAATATGAAGCGACCTCACCCGACCTCACCCTAAATGGTGGTGTGCTTAAGGAATAGTACCAAAATTGCCTTAAACTGGGAATAGAGATTATTCTTAGTTAACCTGATAATCCTTATGTAAGTCAAGTCTTATGTATCCGTACGGGCCTTTTGGAAACCGTAGTCTGAGCAACGCCAACATCAGTCAGGACAATTGGTTACTGCAGTGCCCTAAGCCTTAATCCCAAACCCTCAGCAGCATCCATCGAATGCCTATCCTACAGCTTTTCTTTGAGGATGAAAGTTATCCTACGGTTTTAGGGTTTGCGGTCTTAGGTGTAGTGAGTTTACAGGCTTGGTTGTGGGTTTCAGGGTTTGGTGGCTTTGGTTGTGGAGGGGCGAGACGCCGTCCCCAGAGCTACGGCAACACAGAATTCCATACAGGCCCCGTTTACTTGGACAGTAGGTCTTTGTAGAATTCCTTTGCCGACTTGGATGGCAGTTTTCGGGACGGTGCTCTCCTTCAGACTCTCATGCGCATTTTTGCAGGGTACTGTAGAGATTCGGGTCAGGATTTAGGGGCCATTGAGTGCGATATGTCTTTAGCCTCTCAAGGAACAGCCCACGTTGCAGATTGTATAAGAGCTTTGCCAGGCTAGTCGGGTCTTGACAAACAAGGTCAAGGAATGAGGATGTGAAACTCATGTTAGTGTTTCCGGGATCATGAGGGGGCGGCCTCAATAAGACATAGCTACACATAGGATGTTTTGGAAACTATCCGCAATGAAAGCTTCAATTGAGACCCCCCATGGTCCTGCGATATTCCATAACTGCATAACATGTAGCCAAATGTGCCGCCCAAAGCCCTATTATGATTATTATGATTCTTCAAGCTTCAAATTGCTTTATTAATCCCTACGTAATAGATTGCTGGTTATCATGTCATGGTCCATGTTCTTGTCTGTTTGCTTCACCACTGTTCTAAGGAGCTTCGCTCCAACATCTCCCCCAAAGGAGCCCATTCGTCTGGTAAACTCGGAGTCAAACACACGGTCTAGGGTTTTGGTTTTAGTGTTTAGGGTTGAGGGCTTGGAGTTTAGGCCCATTCGCCTGGTAAACTCGGAACCAAACCTCAAGGGCTTAAGGGTTTAGGTACCTAGGGTTGAGGGTAAGCTGGGAATCTGTACCTTCAGCCCTCTTGTTAAAAGCTCCTGACTCTAAACTCCTAAGCCCTGAGCCCTATCCCCCCCCCAACCCTCACCGCGGGGGGAGCTGCGCCCCCCTTGACCCCCGGCTTTTTTTGTTTTAAACCGAACACGCACGCAGAGCCTTGAAGGCTTCAAAGAAGCTTCAAAGGGGCTTTAAGGACTTGAGGGGCTTGAGAGAAGGCTTCAAGAGCTTGAAGAGAAATTTAAAGGCAAGAGATTTTACGAAAAGAAACGGGTGAGAGGTTTCACCAAGCTGCATTGGGCCAAGTAGATTGCTTTGGTTGGCTTTGCAGGTCCCTGATTCCCATCTGAGTATGTTGAGTTTCATGGACGATTCGGATGATGATGGGCGGATCTATAACGCAACCGCCTCTTCATCATCTTGCGGTCCAAGTCCCACGGTGCTGACTTTCAGTGACAACACAGAGGTGACCGGCAAGAGAGAGAGTTGGGTGTGTCTTGCCAGGTACAGGCAACCAATGAAACAACAACAGCAGAGGCGATCCAATGGCGAGCGAGGTTGGATTGGCTTGTGATGTGTATTTGTGGGGCAGGCGATTACTGGAAAAAGCATGGCAGGGTCTTCGGGTAGAATCTACTATAGTCTATGTTACTGGTAGTTTCCCGAATTATGGGGACTCCTAAAGGTTACCCCCAAAATTAGGGGAAATTCCCGAGCCCCAATACCTAATCGCTAGAAACTCTCAACCCTATACACCCTGTGAGCCCTAAACCCTCAACCCTAAGCCCTAAACCCTAAACCCTAATCTTTTTCCCCCAAACATTACAGGGCTTCCCCCTTAATGCATATATTCCGAACCGTATTTAACGTTACAACGCAGGGGTATTTATCGTACAACCCGAACATGAGGTGGGGTCGGGGGGGGTGTATAATAGGGTACTACTGAAATCTGATTTAAAGCGTTTAAGATGCGATAAAAACGAATCAAGCTCGTCAAAAACACATGAAAATCGATGTAAAACCATAAGCACCAATTGAAATCTAGTGAAAGTCAAAATATAGCCTAAATGAATCCAACTCAAAAACGTAGTCAAATCCATAAATCTGTCTAGAACCTAATTGAAATCGAATTATCGACAAACATCAATGGAAATTTACGTAAAATCCAATTACAAATTAGAAGCTATTTAAAATTGCAATATATACCCAACTAAAATCTCAGTCAGCTTCTATTCAAACTCCTGTATAAAACCATCCCAAAACCGTCCGAGTCTAGGAAATCAAGGAGATCCCCAATCCCAAAGAGTCGTGCCAGGAAAAAGTAGTCTTGGGGGCGGACTTTAGAACTCGGAACTCCAAAGCCTAAACCCTATATAAATCCTAAACCCAAGACCAACCTAAAGAAAAGACCTACACGTTTAAACCAGAATTTCCCTAATGCCCTAAAAGCCCACAGGGTTTAGGGTTTATAAGGTTTAAGGTCTAGGGGCCCTCAAGCCTTAAAAACCATAAACACCCTGGGCCCTAAACCCCCTAAGCCCTGAGAACCCTGAGCCCTAAACATTCAAACCTTGAACCCTAGATTCTAAGGTGCCCCGGACTTCGCTGGAGACGCCATGGTAACCTGTAATATCAGCACAGCCTGCCAGGCCCACCGCATTTCGCAAGTACGCAAGTACGGCTTCAGGGGTTAAAATTGTTCCCTTGGACCCTAAACTCCTGGACCCTGAACCCTAAACCCCCGGACCCTGAACCCTAAACCCGGTTTGGAATCTTTTAGGGAACCCAACGGCTCGCATTGGTTCGTATAAGCGCCAATTTTTGGGCCATTTCGCGGAAACCTCGCGGGGGTACGACCTTAGAGGTACAACCTAGGACCTCTTGAAAAGTACGTTTTAGGGGTTCAGCAGTGGGCATTACTTGCGATATGTTTTCCTACAAAGCCATGTAGTAACGCCACCTTGTCCCACTATTAACCTGCCTACGAAGTAGCCGTGGCCCGCCAAGTAGGCCCTACAGCCCAAATTTTCGGCATGCAGAGGTTACATGTGGATACTGCCCCCACTCGGACACAGTTGCACGAGATTCATACTCTAGGCTTCTACAGCCCTGAATGCTATCCTTGTTACCCGCAACCCTATTAAGTTATAGAACCCTAAACCCCTTAACCCTAAACCCCTAAACCCTAAACCCCTAAACCCTAAACCCCTAAACCCTAAACCCTATTAAGTTATAGACTGTTACTGGGTGGGGGCAGATAGTCTCAGCACTGCCAATTTCTGGGCTCTCAAGGTCAAAGGCCCGTGGCTCTTCCTTCGGGATAATGGAAAAGAAAATGGAAACTATAGGGTTAAGGGTTTGAGTTTAGGGTGTAGGTATATAGGGGATATATAATGTTTTTATTCGGATAATGGAAAAGAAAATGGAAACTAGTATAGTATTTTAGGATATGTATGGGGCTGGCTTCATGAACTTAACCTTTGCGGTTTGTGGTTTAGGGTTAAGGATCTAGGGCAGCCTTTCAAACATCTGCTGTGGTTTTCTGTAACTCCTTTTTTGGAAAGCCGTAATGTGTAACAAGCAGAGCTCCATATGGGTTTGATATCTCAGGTGCATAGCCCTCCAAGAGGCCTTCATCACAGACCTCACATCGTCCGATTTACCCCTCATAGGATCATAGGAGCCTTATATCGGCCTACATATCACATGTGAAGGGTACCTGCCTTATAGCTACCCACCTGAACCTGCAACTGTTGCCTACACCCTAAACCCTAAACCACTACCCACCTGAAACTGCAATTGTTCCCTAAATGCTGAACCCTAAATCCTGAAGCACTACCCACCTGAAACTGTTCTTGATCGTATAGCAAACATGACCGTAACCTGATGCCCACCCCCCCAGGGTCCCAATGTTCAAAACAGAATTGCTTGCTGTGGGTTGGGGAACAAAAAAGATATGTGCATATGTACGTTTAGATATATATGTATTTATAGAGAGAGAGAGAGATAGAGAGAGAGAGAGAGAGAATACATAGATATCTATAATAGATAGATAGATAAATGGGGTTTAGGGCTTGGTTCGTAGCGAATAAGGGAATATGTTACATAGGGATTACATGGGGATTCTATTCTCTCATTCCCCTAGTAAGCCCCAGTAAGACGGTAGCTTGTGATTGCATCACCAGCCACCTTTGCAATGAACGCCAGTGGTAGACTTTGCAATCTGTTTACGATTGAGACGCTTGAGCCCTGATGGCTTATGTCCCCAAACCCTAAACCCCAAACTTAGCGTCTAGGGCTTATGGTTTTGGGCTACCACGCGGTAGCACCTGACCCAGACCCAAGCCCAGAATGGACCTGCCTGAAAGGACCCGAGGTTGGAGGAGAAAATAATCGTGTTTAGGGTTGAAAATGCTACTTGTCAGAACTGGGGTACCGTCGGGTGTAGGGGTTTTAGGGTTCATATTGTTTGTTCATATGTAAAGGAGACTGCCCGAAAATGAGTTCCGTTATGAATTGTTGCTGTGTTGGGGCGGAGTACCCCAATCATGCATCTGAACATACCCACCTAGTACTGGCTTGCTGTTAAGGAGCTTAATCTAAATTACCATAAGATGGGTATATACTAAACAACAGATGTCCTTGCTGTAGTAACTTAATTTAAGTCCTAACAGCAAGCCAGCAAACCCTACATCACAAACCCTCAACCACTACACCCTAATAAATTAACCCCAGCAACCCAGATTACTCAGAAACGTTTACATTGGTTACCTGCGGGTAACTGAGCATAAAAGGAGTGTGACGGGTTGAATAAATTGAGTAAGGTTTTGGGCACATTATATTATAGGGTTTAGCGACTAGGTCGGTATAAGACGGTTATAGGACACGATCTTCAGGCTTCTACACCGCGCAAACAGTCGTTTACACGCCTTGGGCCAGTGGATTCGAAGCTTCAAGCAGTAAAAAAGGGCTTGTCCTAAACCCTAAAACTGGGGGTTTCGGTACATAATCACAAGCATAATAATCAGCATCCTATAGGATTCGAATCTGGGGTGTTGAGGTTTCGGGATTAGGGTTTGGGGTCCCTAAACCCACAATCCTCTTCTTTGTCTCCTGCGTTACAATCCAAATAGAGCCCTACATGAAACCCAGGTTCTATTTCATATTCCATTTTCTTTTCCATTTTTTCTGCAGTCTGGAAACATAACCCTAATCCTACATAGCGACTAAATACCCCCTATCACCTTGTGCACGGGCGCATTAATTCTGCTTTTGACCAGAAGAGTATTTGGAGTGTCAGGGGGATTGAGTCAGTATATTTATAACCTCTATGACCACACAATAACCAGACTGATCCCCGTCATTATCCTTCTGACGGAGCCCTTTCACCCTCCCAGTAGGGTCTAGGGTTTAGAGTACTGGAAGACAGAAAAGTGATAGGCGCAATGCTTCTACACGGGATGCGAGCCCATTGAGGTTTGTGGCGTCCTCAGGTGTTGGAATTTGGATACCCTAAACCCTAAAACCTCAAACCCTAAAACCAAAAAACCCTAAAACCCAATATGGTCCCTTAGGTCCCTTTACAGGTCTTGTGCTCTATGAGGGTACAAGCGGGGATATTGGGTAGTTCCTAGGGGGTTCCAAAAACTAGGGGCACGTTTGGGGAGGGGCCTATGGTAAGCATGATAATATTCTGGGGGTTTGTGGCCCCTCGATTTATGGAAACTAATTGAGGTGTTTAGGGCTGATTGATGAGCATGAAGTATGGCTTGCCTTACCACACCCCCTCTATACTACGCCCGCCCCAGGTCCCAATTAGGCATATCTAGGGGTTGGGGGTCTAGTGTGGAGGGGTGGTTAGGAGAACCCGCAAACGATGACCGACAGAGGTAGGGAAAAGCCCAAGAAAGCCCAAGATATGCCCAAGTGATATCCTATAGTACCTTGTACTCACCGTTCGGGATTCAGGATTCAGAATGTAGTAATCTAGTTCGCATGGGTGTTTCCTCATGTACTAGCTAAAGCCCTTTTGTCATCAGGGTTCCTGAGGCACTCTTCGAGATGCTTTCTCAGTTTTGTTCTGCCTATCGAAGACCTTGGGAGGACCCCCCCACCCTGTAATAGTTTTATAATAGGAAAAGAATAGGACCCCAACAAAATCACGGGTATCCCTTGTAGTCACTATTACTGGGTTGGGGGTCTACCTAACGAAGACCTAATAAGGTCAAGATTTAGGGTTTGGGGATTGAGGGCATAATGTTCTCTTGTATATCCGAAGGAGCCAAGTTCAGGTTTTAGGATTTAGTACAAGATTACTGTAGGTGGTTGTCAATGTTTCTTCCTCCTCTTCCTTCTCGTCCTCCTCTTGGTAAAGTGACATGTAATGGAGACCTCTTAAGGCCACGCCTGACATCAATAGCAGAACACACATATGAGTTACTGTCAATATTCGGCTTACTAAGGACCCTGAACACTGGTGTTCCCTGACAAGGAGCCCAGGTCGTAGGGAATGTTCACTGTAGCTCATATGGGGTTTGCCAGGACTTAGGGGTACTTTTTCGTGGTGCCTATAGAAGTGATTGCAGTGTGTAAGCGCCTTCCTATTCTATCCTGATTCTTGCAAACCAGCGTTCACAAAAGATTGGGCCACGTTCCCATCGCATAGGTCTTACACTTAGAATGGGCGCATGAAGAGGTACCACCACTGCCTAGCATTCATAAACAGTACATAACTATCGAACCGTGTAAAGAGTTTCAGATGCTTTTACTGGGCCTCAAACCTTAAACCCGGGGTATGAATCCTGATCCCTACGCCTTAGCGTGGAGACCTTAAGCCCCAAACCCCTAAATCCCTGAACCCTACATCCTGAAATCCCAACCCCCTGAATCCCTGAGCCACACATCCCTGAACCCTAAACCCCAAACCCTAAACCCTAAACCCTAAACCCCTAAACCATTTTCAAAAGGTCTGAACTCACGCATCGAGCCTGCCTTGGACGGGTGCATTTACAACGCAGCTGGGCAAGAACATCTGGGTTGCTGTGAAGGAGCGTAAATTAAGTTACTATAGGGTTTAGGGTTTGGGGTTTAAGGAACATCTGGGTTGCTGTTAAGGAA
>CAJNIZ010023758.1:40523-59914 GCA_905231905.1 Symbiodinium pilosum | reverse complement strand
GTTTAGGGTGTGGGGTTAGGGTCTATAGGGGCTTATAATATAAGGTTTAGGATTGAGGTTGCCTTCTAATTATTTTCCGGGCCCAAGGGGCCATCTCAGGCGATTTACCGGTCATCGCCTAGGAATCTACTTGGGGGGTTCCCAAAATTAGGGGTACCTTTTTGGGGTCCCTATAGTAAGGATTATAATTTTTTAGGGCTATATTGGGGTCCCCTTATTTTGGGAAACTACCACTTGCTTGTAGTACCCAATGCAGGGATCTGAACAAAGAATTTGAATAGCGTGTTCGCGTATGGTGTACAGGTGTTGACTGTGCTCCAGGGCTTCGATCTTAGGATACCAGGCTCATGACTACATTGCTTAGGGAGTGTTCTCAGCGTTTACTCAGAGTTGGTAAAAGAGTCTGTAGATCCATCATTTGAGTGCCTTCTATCTGGATTCTGATTCCTGGGGCCGCCAGAACTTGAATTCAGGATCCCTCTTGCAGAGGCTATCCTACCCGGGGGAAGCAGCCTGATTGTTGAGAGATGCCTGAACCACAAACCCAAATTATTCAGCTTGACTGATATTCACGTACGCGTGCAGTTGTGTAGGAGTTTCTCGAATGGTCCTGTAATGGTCCCCATAGAATCCTGAGGGGGGCCTTTGTCCCCAAACCCTCAACCCAAAACCCTTAAGTCGCTGGATGAACTAGTGGTTTGGCTACTTTAGGGTTTAGGTTTAGGGGGGCGACTTGAGTTAGTGGGGTAATGCGGCTCCCTGGTTTTGAGAACCTTCCACATGTCCTGGCATGGGATCAAGTCGAAACGAGACTCTCTGCTGCCAGCTATTCTCTACCAACAAAAGCTGGGGGCTAAGCTCACTGCTGTTTAGTAGGGTCTAAGAGGATATATATGTATATATATATATATTATGTATACAGATGGACAGATGTACCTAGATATAGTGTTTAGGGCTTATGCTTTAGATGATGTGGCACGATAATCAGGGTCTGAGCGGGGAGGTCAACATGTCTTCCTAGCCTACTCGCATTTTGGCTTCTTAGTGATTTAGGGTTTGGCGTTTCGGGGTGCTTTGTGACTGTTGTTCATTCACTTCATACAGTCGCTGTAGCTCCTGCTGTCATGGAGCTTGCAGTGCAGCTCCCTGAGGTCTCGTTGAGCTTAGAGTTAAGGGTTCAGGCTTACAGGCAGTCTTACACATTCTGGAACTCCAACATACAATCCCTACAAGTTCTTTTAAAGTCCCGATTTCCATCCAATGGTCAATTTTTTTGTCTCGTTCATATGCTTCTCCATGACTCTCTTAGTATTGGGCCAGCAAAGCCTGATCCCTTTTCATTCGTTAGGCTCCTACATTCTGGGTTGCTGTTCAGGAACTTAAATTAAGTTACCATAATAGGTATTTGTAGTAAAGCACAGGGTTTCCCCAATATAGTAACTTAAATTAAGTTCCTTAACAGCAACCCAGCATTCTGCGTAGCTCCAGCCAGAGTTCTAAGGCCGGACAGGCTATGCGAGATCAGATGCGTCGGGAGCTCGGTGTAGAGTTAGCTTCAGGGCTCCCAGTTATGTAAGCGAATTTAAGGTTTACGGCTTAGGCAGGATGTCGACACTACCACGACATGAATTAGGAAAGAGAGGACTCCTCCGCAGGCCCCTTTATGCTAAATACTTGTCCAGACACGCTAATTCTAGAAGATGGCCTCTAGAAGGCCCTAAGCCCCCAGAACAAAAAGCCGTGTGGCATTAATCTCGCATTTTTTGCCTCGACTTCATTCTACTTGGCCGCCGCCTAGATCAATTTTGTGTTTCAGGTTGCACTAGTTACCATACATATATGTATATATATATATGTATACGTATTCAGTTAGTTATGTAGTTATTTCTCCCATTCCCTGCTAACCCACAGGAAGTTATTTGGACCTTCAGCTCCCACCCTTCCATGCTCTTTGCTACGTGACTTCCGCACTGAGCCAGAATAGGCGCAAAGGCGAGGTCGATCAAGCCCCAAAACAGGCTTAGGGTTTGGGGTTGAGGTTTGAGGTCTAAGGTTTTAGGGTTTAGGGTTTATGCAGCCAGAAGAGCCGTATTTCAATCTAGGGAACCATAGTGTAGACACCTGATTAATAAACCCCCTCCCCTCAATGGAGATTATAATGGGGATCCTAATACTGAGGTCCTTAAACGGAGGGGGTTATTTATCACGGGTCTACATTAGTCCTAAACCCTAAGCCTTAAACCCTCAGTTAAGCCTTAAACCTTCAGTTAAAGGCTTCGCATCCTGCCACCTACGCACTGTAAACTCTGAATGGCGCTACCGGTGCTTTAGGGTCTATGGAGTAGGGTTTACGGTTTGGGGTTTAGGGCCAAGGGTTTAGGGTTGGGTTCTTAGGGTTTTAGGGTTTGGGGTTCAAAATACTTAATTAATTAATAAACCCAGTGTGCCCAACACTCTGGGCTCTGAACGAAAAATTTACATCACTTGGGCCATTTGGGTCCCTGCGGCTTCAGCATAGCCGGGATCCTCAAGCCCGCTAGCCCTAAACCCAAAACCCTTAGCCCTAAACCTCTAGCCGTTACTGCCCCTACTCTGTAACACTTGGATAATAGGTATACTTCAGTCATATATGAGCTATAGTGTCAACTCCTTAAGGGGGGTTGTATCGGGCACTAAGCCGTGAAACCTATAAACCCTAAACCATTGCCAAGATGCCGCCCTACGTGGGGAGCCATACAGTTGCTCTTTGCCGAGCGACCGCGCCCTTCATCAACCGGTCCGGGCCTTTTGTGTGGGACAACTGGGGCTTTCGGGGCGTTGGGGGCTTAGGGTTTTAGGGTTCAGGATGTAGGGTTTGGAGCTTAGGGTTTAGGGTTTAGGATTCGGGGTAAAAACTCAGAGTCTAGTGAAATTGCATGAACATTGCCAGGTATGTGAACGTTATCACAAGTGTTTGGAGCTTAGGGTTTAGGGTCTAGGATTCGGGGAAAAAACTCGGAGTCTAGTGAAATTGCATGAACATTGCCAGGCATGTGAACGTTATCACAAGTCTTCTCAAAAAAAAAGCTGCCTGAATATTGCGTTGCTAGGTCTTAAAGGGTCCGTGTACCTATATGTTTTAGGCCTGAAGCTACCTGTATAAAGGAACCCTATGGGCTTCAAATATCTACTATATGAGCTATAGTTCTTAAAGGGGGTTATTTACGGGATTAGATAGAGCGTTATTAAGGGGGGTACTAGGAGTTTAGACTTTAGCTCATATAGGTACTTAGTCCCGAAATCGTAAACCGTGGGGACAAGACTGAGATTTTTCTTGCTACGCGGAATGCTGGATAACCCCGTCGCCGTAGTAATATGTGGGAGTGTGTAGACAGGAATGGAAAACAACATGGCACCTGCTATGGATTTAGGCTTTAGGGTTCAGGGCTTACTACCCCCACTCAACAACTAGACCCAAAACAATGGCTGTATCTTCAGGGCATCTTCATTATGAGGGGGTTTTGGGGATGGCACAGGAGTGTGAATTGTCTTTGCCACAGGAGTTGGGTGCGGGATTGTTGTTTGTTTCCGGGTGCTTTGTGGGGAACGCGCCAAGGCTAAACCCTAAGCCCAGAAATCTTGGGTTTAGGGTTTAGGGTTTAGGGTAAATCTTGGGGACTACCGTAGATCTATTCCCTCATTCTCAACGAAGCACCTTGTGGCAGTTACGATCTGGTTGTGGTAGAAATGAAATGCACACAGGGCGCTCTCAAGAGGGTTTAGGGTTTAGTGTGCTCCATAGAACGCTGACAAACTTTTAGGACTTATAAGACCTTACGGTTTGGGGTTTGGAGGTCTCGGGGTGGCCAATAGAACGATTTTTCTCAGAAACTCTGTGAACTTCGCAGGGATTTTTCCTACAAGTCACGGGGCCTGTATTTCCAGAAGATCTTTCAAACAAATCAACGCGATCCTCCCCCATGATTTCCTTCTAATCCCTGTGATTCCCTGGGGCTCTAACTATATAAATAATACTTGCATTGGGCCCTAAACCCTATAGATAGTACCTACATGGAGCCTAAGGGATTGCAAACGCTATCGCACACCCGCCTTGGCAGACTAGCTTTGGGATTGTTCGTGTCCCGGCAGGAGGTCCCTAAACCCTAAGCCCTAAGCCAAGAAAACATTAAACTACTAAACCCTAAACCACTAAACCCTAAACTACTAAACCCTAAACCACTAAACCCTAAACCACTAAACTCTAAAACCACTGAGCTCGAAAACCCAGACCCCGAAACCCCTAAACCTTAACGGAACAATCTTCATTCCAGAGCTCTGGTGTTTCATTAGTGACGGGCTAAGGTTGTGGGGTCAGCAAGGAGAATGGGGCTTTAACGGTTTAAGGTTTTGTGCTTGAGGGTTTAGGGTTTATAGTGGTTTAGGGTTTTCGCACTGTTAAACAATACAGCTACGCAGGAGACATGCAGCTTTGTATGGCTGCGCTACATGTGTCGTCGTATCATGTACATACCTGCGCCTTCTATACAGAGGCTGGACTTTGCATGCCATCGATCAACTTCATATCAACCACATGTGCGTAAATACCTTTACAAGCCTATAGTCCCCCTTCCTTAGACAGAATATAGATTTGTCCCATATCATCATGATATCCCCGTATACACTATCGCCATCTGTTGAAAGGGGAATGTACACTTACCTTATAATTGCCGGAGTTCGCTTAAAACATCGTTGAAATTCCGATCTTGTAATGTACAGTCCCAACCAAAGACCATTAATGCCATGTTTCATTATGTGCCCAAACGGGCTACAGCTTGCACAGCTCGGAAACCTTAATCCCTTTCACCCCTTCGAACCCCTAATCCTAGAAAACCGGTAAACCCTACACACCTTGTGAACTTTAGAAGCCCTTCAAACCCTATGAGCCCAGCAAACCCTCAATCCTAAACGCCACAAATCCAACGAACCCAAATACTGAGTCCCCCGTTAACCCATCCCCCAAGGTGCCCGCTAACTTAAGGCTCTTCAGGAAGAACTAGGCCTATACCCTAAACCCCAACCCTTAGACCCTAAGCGGTGTAAACCCCAAAACGCTGTAAGTAGGCCTAACGACGAAAAGCCCCTGAACCCTAAACCCTAAATAGTAGTTTCCAGCTTCGTTTCCATTATCCCCATATAATCCCAATATAACCCTAATGTAATTTACCCCAACATAACCCCAGTATGACCGTAATATAACCCAAATATTACCCCAACAGGACCAGTGTGTCTGACCCCGTCCTGGATAAGACGGATCCAGATTGTACCTGCCCGGACCTCAGTCTCCCTTGAAGGGTTTAGGGATGATATAGGGTTTGGGGATGAGAGTTCACGGTTTAGAGATTAGGGATTAGGGTTTAGTGTTTGCTGTAATGTTACGTGGAGCATGCGATACACAAGTTGCAAGGTAACATCGAGTGCATCGCAGCTTGCAAGACGCCAGGGCGTGACTGTGGAAGGCCATCTAACACCTTCACCCACCCCAAGCCGTCTGTGGCGGCCAAGCCACCCAAGCCTACTCCTTTTCATTTTTGGGTGTATTTTGAACCTAAACTCAGTTAGGTCCATCTTGGTCTCCACACAAAATCATGTTAATTTTATGTTTTCATAGACTCAGAGGGAGTTCTAGGCCTTGGAAAGGCCGGAGGCCCATGGCCCCCCTCCAGCCTCCCGAATTTCGCTCGAAGACAGAAAAGCGAGTTGCAAAACGGTGCTATGGCCCCCCGTGGCTTTGCTGAGGCAGGACTAGGTAGGTCAACTTGTCGCCCTAGAGAGGCCTACCACCATCATAGTTTTCAGGTTTAAGGATTCGGCTTCGAGGCAGACATTTGGGAGGGATTGAATGCCCTAAGCCCTATGAACCCTAAAGCGCGTTGATTGAAATCGTGGGATTCCAACAATTCGGGGTGCCTGTTGGGTTGCCTCCAAAATGGAGTATGCTTTTTAGGCACACACGGGGGATCGGGTCAATATGCACTGAGGTTTAGGTTTAAGTTCAGGGTCTGAAGGTGCTGATGTGTGAAAAGGTCGTGACAGCTCCAAAACACTGTCGCCAAGACGGCGAGCCGTGCTACTCAAGATGCCGCTTCTGCTTCCATTGCTGAGATTCCCTTCCCATCCCTGCCCTACTTATCAATGGCTCCATCCCAGACCCTTCATACTTGAGTCCCCCTTAAGTAGATAGAGTATGAGGTATATGGACATCTTATTAATATACCCGAAGCCATATTCTATCTACTCAAGGGGGACTATAGATTGTCCCAGCACTGTCATTTATGATTCTGGAAAATGAGTTACATTCGCGGACGCCATAATGGATTGGCCTGGAAAACCAGCAGCCCATCGCGTCCACAAAATTCCCCAACCCGAAAAACATATGGAAGTTTCCCAAAATAAGGGGACCCCAATATACCATAATCCTTATGATGAGGACCTGCAAAAAGACTTTAGGAAACCCCCATATATAGGAATTTCAGACTGTTCCCAAAGCTGAAGACTTAAACACTTAAAACCTAAATCCTAAACCCCTAAACCCTAAACCCTGTGTGGGGATGCTCGACTTGATTCGTCTGCCATCGCTTGTCGTGTGAAGGCTCCCTGGTTGCATAGGGTTTAGGGTTTAGGGTTTCTAAACCCTAAACCCCCTCTCCCCCCTGCCTTTCCACGCCTCCGCTCCATGTGGTGGCTTCACTTTATCTGCTCTGGACTCTCCATCTGTTTCCTTTTCTGTTGACTTCTCACACCCTAAACCCTAAGCCCCACAACCCCCAAAGCCCTGTACATCCCTGTATAGCCCCTATATTCTCCTCTAAGGGTACCCCGAATTATGGGAAACTACCATTTCTGCTGTCAGGTCCAGATCCCGTCGAGTCCGGCCGACATGTTTGACATGCGCTTTTGGGGGTCAGTCTTGTATAGGGACATGTAGGGAGATATAAAGATACATAGAGATGTACATCATGTCATATCATGTCTAGATACAGGGTTTGGCGTTTATGTGTGTATATATATATATTTATGCATATTGGGGCTTCCTAACATTATGTGTACTTGTTGTCGGAGTCCCTATTAACATGGCAGTAGCATTTTGGGGTTCTACATTGTGGTCCCATATCAAACTACCATATATGGGGACGTATAGGGGTATATAGGGTTTGGGGTATATAGTGCTCAGGAATCTCTACACCACCAATCTTTTACTCCCTTGCCTGTACATCCCAACCTCGATTTCCTTGATTGGATGTTGAAATGATGGGCAACATATGAGCTACAGTCTAAACTCTCTGAAGGAGGATTATATAGGGGCTCATATACGGTAGTATTATAAGGGTTCTTAAAGAGGATACTAGGAGTCTAGACTATAGCTCATATGACAACACTATCTATGGGTTGGGGCTACTCTCGTGGGTGGAAGCGAGTATTTGTAACCAGGTTCGCCAACTGTAGCATGCAGCCGCAAGGTTTGTAAGAATTTCAGTAGAGCAGAAAGTTTTCCAGCTAAATCAACAGAGCAAAAAGGTATAAGTCTGACGCAAAGCGTCAAGTTGCTGTCGCTAAGCTCAGCTAACCACTATTCAAAAGCATGGAGGAACATAAATTAGTTGCTCGCGTGGTGCAGCACGCAGAGTAAGAGCCCGATAACAACGCTGACGTCGTTGGAAACCCAAAGCAAAAGGTAAAGTCCCAGCAGACATGTTGAGGGCGACAGCGCAGGTTTCAATCAACCACAGCATTTGGAGAACGGGCATCGGCCGGGGTTGTCAAGTTGAGGTCGCATGATCCAGGTCTTTAACCAGAGATCCTAGTATCTCGGGGCTTTTTCACGGACAAGGAAGTGATTTCGGCAGAGAGGTGGAATTCTTGCATTCCCAAAAAGCGTATGCCTGATTTTTCTTTAATCGTACATGGATCTAAGGACACGTCATACAAGGGCTCAGGGCCCAGGGTTTCATGACGATTGGATGACCTCAGCCGATTCATGCCTGCTCTGCTTCACAAAGAGCTGACAACCTTTCGTGGTCCCTAATCCGTCCTAAAGCGCGTTTCGTGGGTTTCCTAACCCTGCCGGTTTCTCCTTATCTCAGCTAAATTCATGTGGGCCAACAAGGCTAAGGTTAGGGGTAACCTACAAGGGGTAGTACAGGGGGTTAAGGAAATGCAAGCCTGCAGCACAAACTTCCGAAGCCCCATGCGAAATGTCTAAAATTTTCCTTGAGTTCATTTATCGGGGGTACCCTGTACCAAAACAATACTAGCAATCTAGGACCATAGTATTAATGTTGGCATGTAAACCCCTACAGTAGCTCATAGGTCTCAATGAAAAAAAGCCCCCTGAAAATCTGGCATGCAAGTTTATATTATCCCAATATTACCCTAACATTATTCAATGTTACTCTAATATTACCCCAATATTCGTTCTGACAGGCACGAAGGCTACATCAAGGTAGATGGCGTATGGCAGTGCGACGAGGGCTTCGCTGGCAACGTGGGGCCCATGGTAGACGGGGCAAAGGGAATACGGGAGCCGAAATGACTGTCAATACTACGATCCCTAGAATCCTTGCATAATTATGATAGGTATTTCAAATCGACCTCAAGATGATGTTGGTAATCATCTAGCCTCCTGTGTTAGGAGGACCCCCCACCCTGTAATAGTGGCAAAAAAAAGAATATAAGAGGACCCTAATATAATCCCTATTATCCCTTTACTGGGTGGGGGGTCCACCTAACCTAACTCCTGTGTTATTCCCTTCCGTGGGCACAGTTTTTTGGGGGGTGGGGGTTTTCTCCGAAAGGTGGCCTCTAGAGCCCCGAGGGATAGAACAGTCCCCAGTCGCAAGTGTACGCATGGTTTGGGGTTTAGGGTTCAGGATTTGGGGATTATTTTTGATAAGCTCCCACCCAAGAAGAACTCGATTTTGGAGAAACCCCCGATAAACCCCCAAACCCCAAACATCAGGCCCTAAATCCCCAACTCTGAACTGCACCCAGCCTGTTCCAGTCTGGGCTGCAGCATCGCAATGTCCCGCCCGAATACCTAAACTAAAAGTACGCATTGGAGTTTCCCAAAATTAGGGGTACCTTTTGGGGGGTCCCTATAGCCAGGATTATGGTATTTGGGAGTCTAGATCCTTTTTTTTTTGGAAGCTACCTGGCATGTTTTAGGGTTTAGGGCATACTGCAGGGTTCGAAGTTTTGGGTGCCCAGCTATTGAGCACTTAGAGCCCCTTGACCCCTAGACCCGCCAACTGGCAACTAAGCCAAGACCCTATATCTCACACCTTCACCCTCAAACCAACCCAAAATTTCATGTGGAGGTACAAATCTAATTTAGTCTTACTTATCGCTGGCTTCCACGTGTTTTAGTAGTTTCCATTTTCTTCTCCATTATCCCTATATATAGCCCCAATATACTATAGTAGTTTCCATTTCATTTTCCATTACCACAACAAGCACCGACCCCGGAACCCTAAAGCCTACACCTGAAACCCTAAGCCCTGACACCTAATCCGCAGTGGATAAGGCCATGAAACGCTGTCAACGGCCTGCGCCTGCCCAGCAGAGGGTTAAGGGCTGGCTCGGGAAAGGAGCTTAGGGTTGAGGGTTTTGGATTCAGGGTCTGGCGCTTAGGGTTTAGGGCCTATAGGGCTATATTGTAGTAGTTTCCATTTTCTTTTCCATTATCCTTATATAACCCCTATATAACCTTCAAAGATTCTGGGTGTTTAAGGTTAAGGGCCTTAAGGGTTGAGGCTTGAGCTGCCATGGTCTCAGGATTACGGAGTTTCCTAGGTTAAACGATCCAGGGCTTAATTTTTCAGGCCCTCGTTTTCGGATCTCTAAATTTTGAATGTTGGGTGTACCTTCGCGGGTGCTTTTAGTCTTTGAGGCTGGCATTGTGCCGAATTAGAGGCAATTGACTCTGTACTGCCGGGTCGTTGTTGTCATACTACCGCGTTCTACCATTCTCTGGCATTCCCCCCTCAATCCCTAAACCCTAAACCCCCTACCCCCTACGAACGCCGCCATCCAAAGCCCAAAGCGTGCTTGGACTCTCAGAGTACGAAGCCTAATGGTTTTTCGATGATTTTGACGAGCTTTGAACTTGGGACATTGTTTTACTTGAAGTTGACGTCCAGTTAGCGGTCTTCTTCCCGGTTTTCACGTGATTTTAAGGGGGTGTGGATCTGGGTTTGGGTTGTAAATGGGGATAGCTGGGCGTACTGCATGGCTTCTAGATTTTATGTGTATGCCCCGAGCCTCGAATCAGGGATCGGGATCTGGCAACTAAATCCGTTCTCGTGCCTCAGCCCTTGACGAACCCCTTGACCCGTTCCCTTTCGCTGGTGGCCGCCTTTGGCCACTTTTTTAGAGGGGGAGGGGTCACCAACCAACAAGTCCTGGACATGGAAGGTGCACTGAGGAGAAGCTAGCTCGCCGATGACAGCAGATATCCAAGTAGAAGCCCTAAATCCAAGTCCCTGAGCTTTAAGCCATCTTTTTATAGATCAGGAAACGTAAATCCCCAAACCAGCACACTGAACACCCATGCTCCAAGTTCTTGACTTCTGCTGCATAACCCTTGCCAGGGAGTGCATCGACGAGCCAGAGCTGATCGGTTGTTTGCCGTCCCTGCCTTAGCTTCATGGTTTGGGTTCAAAAGGTGTAGCGTTTAGGGTGCATGAAGTTTTGGAGTTTGGTGTGCATTTTTTATGGCGGAGTCCGCAGATGCACGGGCCCCTGCCTCTCGTCTTGAACTTGGGATTTGCGTGCCAGGGCACTTGCCCTAATAATCTGACGCTTGGGGGGCCCTAGGGGAATCTTGGGCTAATATACCGATGCCAGAAGTTGCCTGTGCAGATTTTACAGGTCTTGTTTTGAGAAAGTCCCCTGGGTAGGCCCCGTGGATGTTTAATATTTTCCCTCATGGCTTTAATAAGGGACTCTATATACTAATATTTTTCAAAGGGTTTTAGGAGCCAACCCAGTCCCTCTTAGTTTAGAGTTTAGGGCTTAGGTGTGTTAGGCTAATATGTTAGGCTAGATGCTTAGGGTTCAGGATATGAGGACTGCTGCAGGCGTGAGGAAGGAACATCATGGGGAGTGTGGGGCAGGCGTTCTGGACAGAGGTTTGGTCAGGGATGCCAATTTTACAAAATCATGGGCTGTGTTTGGAGGAGTCATGGTAGGGGGCCAGGGGGGTTTATACAGGGGATTACATAGGGGACTACGTGCTTTAGGGGTTATTTGGGGGGACACTAGGAGTTTAGACTATAGCTCAGCTGGGTAGTGAGATGTAATGAGTAAGATTGTATCTTCGTTTTGAGAAGAGTACTTCAACATAAAGAGAGCGCAATCTTACCCTAAACCTTTTGCTCAACCCCCACAAGTCTGTGGCATAATGGCCGTTTTAGAACCCATTTTTACGGGGTCTGAGGACAGAAAAACTATTTGTAGAGGTGTGGCGCCATTATTTTTCCTACTTCTGGGGTCTGGGTGGCCTAAACGAGCGTACGTTGAAAGGCCTCCACTCTCATCTCCCAAAAACCCCAAATAGTAGTTTCCACTTTCTTCTGAACTGCTCTTTGTATAATCCGAAACCCTAAACTCCACATAATTCTTATCTATCCCGCCCAAATATTCGCATCTCATCAGCCCGGGACTACAGTCCCCTACTTTCGGGTGGGCGTTCATTCTTCTCCTCACCTAGATCCCAAAACTCTTAACCCTACCCCCTACTTCTTTTTGCCCCCAATATCATGTTGAGGTCCATTTGAGGTACGGTAGACCATAATTATATAAAGAATATGGAACCATAATATTGGTACTAGAATATACTGGCCCAAAACCTTTAACCCTAAGCCCTACACCCTGTTCTGATTATTTCTGGATCCGTCGATTTCCGAGGCGAGTTCCCTGTAGAGACCCGCTACCTTCAGGCTCCGGGTTTGAGGGTTTAGGGTTTGGAGGGTTTAGGGTTTAGGATTTAGGGTTTGGAGGGTTTAGGGTTTGGAGGGTTTAGGGTTTGGAGGGTTTAGGGTTCGGAGGGTTTAGGGTTCGGAGGGTTTCGGGTTTAGGGTAGTGTTCAGGGACTTCGAGACGTGGGATTTAACTGTATTGGAGCTTGGGGTTGCAGAGATGTAGAGGGTTTGGCTAGTTAGGGATGTAGAGACGTGAGGTTTCGAGCGTCAGGGCTTGGGTTTGGGGCTTGAGTGGCATGCCGACTTGGAGTGCGATGATTTTCAGGTGAGTAGTAGCTCACTCGGGATATTCAATATAGGGCTATAATTGCTTGGGACGGTTTTAATGTAATAGCTTACTTGGATATTCAATATAGGGTTATACTTGGGATGATTTTGATGTTGGTAGCCTACTTGGATATTTAATACAGGGTTTAGGAGAGTAAGATTAAATCCTCCTTTTTGGGTGTCGCATTTTATATAAGGAATATCATCTTACTGGGTTCACACACCAAAAAACGCTGCTCTTATGTGTGGCTTCTTCATTGCCAGTCATGAAGGCCTTGAACTACCTCACCCCAATTTCAAATGGCAGTGCATATGGAACACGATACCAAGAAACTCTTTCTTTAAGGAGCCCTGCCTCACCCCAATTTTGCATTAAATGGTACTCGCAGTGCGTATGGAACACAATACCAATAATGTTTTTTAGGTTTTGGAAATATTTTATTATGTGAGCATGCGCCAAACCGCCGAAGATGCAGTTCGGAGTTCAAGACAGGGTCTACGAAATCTTCCAACAATTAGGGGTCCTTCCCTAAACCTGGAACCCTAATCCCCCTAAACCCTGGGAGCTCCAAGTATGGAAAACTCCTTGAAGCTGGTTGTCAAAATTACGGGTCCCTTTTGGGTTTAGGGTTTGGGCCTATATGGCAGAATGGACCTAATATGGCACTACCATATAGGGACAATTGCAGGGATCCACTCCCCCACTTCCCCTTGAGCAGCAGTAAGGGATCAGTATAAAGCTACAACTCGCAAGACTGCTTCAGCCCCGAATCCAGAACATAGCAAGAGCAGCTTGGTGCGAGAGAAGCCTAAATATGCACCTGAAATTGGGGTAATATCTGGACAATGGAAAATAAAATGGAAACTACTATAGTATATTGAGGTTATGTAAGGGATAAGGGAAAAGAAAATGGAAACTACTATTTGGTAGCACTGACCATCACAAGCCTTATACGGCTAGAGGCTACAGTATGGTTTAATCTACCCCCCAAACCCATTCCAATTATTCGGGCTGCCGCATTCAAATCCTGACAAGCCCATATCATATCATATATATATATAGATAGATAGCGCCAGTGTACCTCAGCTTTCAATTTTCTTTATCCAGTTGATGTTCTATTCTTGCGATTTTTGATATAAGCCTCTACATTGCGCATCCCCGCCCGGAAAAGCCTGTTGCGGCCAGAAATAGGAAGGCCAAACGCAATCCCTGCTGCTGCAGTGAGCCTGTACCTGTACCCTGAACTCAAGCGTACTAACTGGTAGAAGCCTCAATCTCTTTGCGAGGCCTGACGTGCCCGAAGGTTGACGTTTCAAATTGCTCTCAAGTCCGCCACTAAGATCCGGGCTAGGGGTTAGGGTTTGGGGTTTGGGTTGTGGACCTAGGCTTTAGGATTTAGATTTAGGGCATTTAAGGGTTGGGGCTGAAAATACTTGATGCGTTTTGGTCTATATTTGGGTTGTGCAAGGATTATAAGGGAATAGCGCAGTCTTCAGAAGGGGCCATCGCGTGGAAACCCTCCATGTAATGTAGGGCTCCATGGGGCTCAGGGTTCAAAGGTCTTAGCAGGTCTCTCAACGTAATGTACCCTAAGCACTGCTGTAAGTTTCCTTTTGAGGGTCCTTACTTTGAAAAATGGAGCATCTGAGTTTGCTTACCCCTTTCCAGATGACAGTGGTCTTCGTAGGGCCCTTTCTGGGTTTCCATGTTATTTTGGGGAACTTTACACCCTACCCTGATCCCTAAACCCTACCCTGATCCCTAAACCCTACCCTGATCCCTAAACCTTAAACCCTGAACCCTAAACCCTGAATCCCAAGCCCTGAACCCTAAACCCTAGACCACGAATCCTACACCCGAACCCCTGAACCGCGTCGTTTCCATGTTGATGTCCCAGCTTCAAGCCGCCAACTGGGAGCACAGGAGTCTGAACCTACGCCCCTACAACCTACCCAGACCTACAAAATGGGTTGTTCCCAAAACTTGGATCCCATTTTGGTTGTAGATTATATGACGGCGCCCAAATTTTAGGGGTACCCAAATGGGACCTTCATCATGGGAACTACCCAAATATACCCTTCATGACAGCTCTTGGCACCAAAGTGCTGGGCATGTAGGTTATCATTATGTGGTGTATTTGGGAGATTTAGTTACATCTGGACTGTGACAGCCGCATAGACTAACTCAAGCTACCGGGCTTCGTTTGTAGTAGCGCACTTGACAAACAACGGTACCGATCACAAGAGCAACAGCGTGATGAATGTTTATGAGGAACACATTTATCATTAGAGCAGCAGCAAGCATAAAGCAACAGTGGTGATGGCGCGGGCGAATCCAGCAATTGCACTTACGAATCTACGTCAGAAGGCAGTCAGGTAATAGCCAGGTTGTGCTCACAAGTCCGTTCTGCATTGCCTATTGCAGATTTCAGCTGTAGTGTGTCGCAAATTCTCGACCTGCAACGCAGCCTCACAAATCCCAAACCTGAGACCCTAAAACCGTAAATCCCAAGCAAAACCCCGGCAGCGGCTGCCAAACTCCCATAATTCCATTCAGGTCGAGGGCGGAGGCAGCTGCGAGGCTTCCAATTTGCCCCCTGTTGCAAAGGGTGGTTTTGAGTCATATGGGTGGTTGTCAAAAAAAGGGTCCCTTTTTGGATCCCTGTTATAATACGGCACCTAATGTGTAGGGTACCCAAAATGCAATTTTGACAACCACTCATAAGCAAGGCTAGAATCTGCCGCCCGGCAGCAGCAAGCTTTGATGCATGCTTGCTGAAATCTAACCCTTGATGCAGAGACCTTTCCTGAGGGCACTACACCATGAACCTTAAACCCTGGAAAGTTGGGGGGTGTAGGGGGTTGAGGGTTTCGGGTGTAGGGTTTAAGAGCTCTTGGGGATATGAGTGGGTTACCGAAAATTAGAGATACCATTTCGGGGTCCCCATAATAAGGATGACAGCTATTGGGATCCATATCGGGTTCTTTGCCCTAAGCTTGAACCAGGTTTTGTGGCATAGAGTGTAGGGTTTCGGGATTGGGTTAAGGGTTTAGGTTCTAGCTTTGGTTTGAGGAGTTTGAGGGTTGAAGGTGGGTTGAAGGCTTAGGCTTAAGGAGTTTGAGTGTTTAGGGTTTGGGTCCCGGGGTCCTGTACCCTAAACCCTAAACCCTAAACCTGCACTTATGTCTTTCCTGGAGGTTGGAACTGCCAGGAAGAAGCAATGCTCTCCTCATCGTTGCGAGTCATGCAGAATGGTTTAGATTTCAAAGTTCAGGGTTTAGGGTTTAGGGTTTCAAAGTTCAGGGGGTGGGTGAATCCTCAAGACTAAGATACTTAGCATCTGAAATCTTGCTGTGCCGCCAGTATGTCTGGGGAGTGGACCCGCGAAGAGTAGCAACATGGAGACGGAAGCAGCAAGCTTGAAATGCTGGTTCTGGCACTAGGCGGAAAGAAGGCCAACAGTACGACTGATTCTCACCCCTAATATTAACCCTCCCCCTGGTGTTAAATACTCCCCATTATGGTGTATAGCAAGAAAACTGGGAGTATTCAATGCTAAGGTTGGGGGATTGGGGTTTAATCTTCGGGGGAGGGGAACCCTAAACCCTAAATCCTATATTACTGGGTTGCTGTTAAGGAACTTAAATTAAGTTACCATAATGGGTATGTATAGTAAATAATAGGGTTTCCCCAATATAGTAACTTAATTTAAGTTCCTTAACAGCAACCCAGATTAGGGGAGGGGGGTGAGGATTAGGCTGAGCAGACATTGGCTTCAGTTATGCGGGAATTGCCCCACAATTCGCCTGCGCAATGGGCTGCGAAGATCACTCGCCAAAACAGCAAGCCACATGGGTTGTTCTCAAAATTATGGGTCCCTTTTGCTTACAGGTTATAAAACGGCGTCTAGTAGCAGCTAATATGTGGGGGTACCAAATGGAACCCCAATTTGGGGAACTACCCGCATACCTGAAAGCAGTTCAGCGATGCAAGGAGACTTTCGTAATCTGGGATCATGACCCCTGAGGATCCAAGATAGCCCAAGGTAGGTGATATTTCTAGACTTTAGGGCCCAATGTAGGTATGATTTGAAGGTTTCCCAAAATTAGGGTACTATTTTGGTCTCCCAATAGTAAGGATTATAGTAGTTTGGGGTCTATATTGGGGTCCCCCTATTTTGGGAAACTACCATATGTATACTTGGATCCCTATAGAACCATGTAGAAGCCCACGGCGAGACTTTGACGAGCTACAGACTCCATCAAAGGTTCAGGGTCAAGGGTTTAGGGCCCGTAAGACTGAACCGCCCTGCCCATAATCAATGTTTCGTTAATGAAGCGTGGTGCTATCTTGGGAGAGCTTATAAACACAGGTGTGGGGGAGAAGAATGACCTCTGCCATGCATGGCTGCTGCGCAGGTCTTCTGCGTGCCTCCGTACGTAGGCGACGTGAGCCGGATGCTCGAAAACATGGGGGTAGTCAGGATAACTGTGGCATTACGTGGGTGGAGATATCCAGAAGTAGATCTGACAGTTGAAAAGGAGGGGAAGAAGACGCCGGAGTTTACAGAGTGTGTAGGGGGCTTGTGATGAGAATGATACCCTAAACCGCCCTAAACCCTAAACCCTAAACCGCCCTAAACCCTAAATCCTAAACCCAAGTCTATGTATCAAAGTGGGCCCTCAACCCTCACCCACCATCCCCTGAGCTTCTATAATCCCTTTCATCCCCTAAACCCTAAACGTCGCGGTCAAGGGTTTAGGGTTTGGGATTTTAGGGTTTTAGGGCTTAGGGTTTAGGGTTTAGTTAAGGGTTTAGGGTTTGGGGTTTTAGGGCTTAGGGGTTCAGGGTTCACATCCCTACCCTAACCCCTTGACGAGTCTAGATCTGGCCTCTGTTCGAACCTGGGGAATCCAAGAGTACGGGTGTTTGCAGAAGCCGCAGTTGGAGTTAAGGTTGGGGGTTAGGTTCAGGGTTCCTTAATCCTCATCCCTAAACCCTGAACCCTAACCCCTAAATCCCTGAACCCTGAAGCCTAAACACCCTAAACCCTAGACCCACTGGGCGCCGCAATTTCCAGAATCCGGCACATGTCAAAACGGGAACTGAAGCAGCGAAGCCGAATTGGAAGCAGCAGCAGTACCAATAAGTAGTTTAGAGTTTAGGGTTTAGGATTTAGAGGTCGGGGTTAGGGTTTCGGGGTTCAGGGTTTCGGGTTTAGGGGTTCAGGGTTTCGGATTTAGGGGTTTAGGGTTTAGGGCTCAGGGGTTTAGGGTTTAGGGTAGTATGCTTCTGGATGTTCATCCTGCGCCCTCAACCCAACACCCTGAACCTTAAACCCTGCACCCTCAACGCTAATCTATATGCTAGTTTCGCCCAATAAGGGGACCCCAATCTCGACCCCAAAAATTAAACGTCCTCATTATGGTTCCCCCAAGAAGGCCGCTTATCGTGCCCTTCTTTGGCCGCCACATTGGAGTCATCTTAGAGATCCAAAAGCCCAAAGTTCAGGGTTCAGGGCTTCGGGTTTATCCCTAAACCCTCAAGCCTAAACCCATAGGGTTTAGGGTTTGGGGCCCGACGCAAGCGATAATCATATACTTGTCAGCAAAAACCTCCAGCATCATTGAAAAGAAGGCTTACGAAACTTGTCCCCCAGAGTCTTTGTGCCTGCAATAGGATCTTTAATATGCTAGCGCCTCCTTGGGTCATGGCCCCTAGACTAGCAGCGAGGTGGGTGTGGCGCTGGTGGCGTGGTCGGTAGCGCCGGTGGCGGTGGTTGCACCCTGCAGTAGCCATCGCATGAGTGGTAGACAGCTAAGAGCAGAAACAGCAAGAGCCCTTAACCCTAGCCCTCACAACCTAAACCCTCAACCCAAAAGACCTCAAACTCTAAACCCAGTGATGACTAAGACGACAACTTTCCCAGACTGAGGCATTGCAACGTGCATGGAGGGCAACACAAACCCGAATCAGATGTTAGAGCTGCTTGGGCGAATTGGGACAACTACTTTCATGGGAGCTATAGCCTAAACTCCTTAGAAGGGGATTATATACGGGACGAATGGGGACGACTATAAGGCTTATTAAGTGGGGATACTAGGAGTTTAGACTATGCCTCATAGCATGATCAAGATGTTTGTAGGGATATTGTGGGGGCTGCATAGCGACATATATGCCAATATGCAGAATGATGTAGAGAGTGTACAGGGTCTTGAGTTTGGAGTGGTTCTTCTCCAGAGCGTTTAGTTTAGGTTAGGGACTTGTGACGGACTTTCTCAGAACGACCCGTGAAGAATTTATGGCAGGGACCCCAGAGACCGCATTCAACAAGCAGGCAGCCCTCGGGCGGTAGGCTAATCTTGGCATATGTGGAAGGGTCAGGGCTTGAGTCGTTCAGCGCTTATGATCAGTAGTTGAATCTTTCTGGGAACATCTAATCAGGGGGTTTATTGAATCTCTTAGAATTTTCAGGACGATTATCCCTAGGAAACAGCCATAGCACCCACAAAAAATGACTTTTACGGACACTGCTTAACCTTTCAACTCATCCGTGAGCTATGGTTCAGGGGGCGCCTTCGGGCAGAGGTGCAGTACGGTCGATTCATGGCCCTGGGGGTCCACGAGGTATAATATGGCTAGGGCCAAAGTGGATTCCTTAAAAATCCTAGATGGATCCCTTCCCCTAGCTCCCTGGTAGTACTAAACCCTAAACCCTAAATGAGCAGTGCTTTATTGGTGAAATTTGAGGCCGGTGCTCGCCTGTACAGCCTAGGGCTACTCATGTAGGGAAGGGCATGGTAGGCAGTCCAGGAAAACAATTCAGGTTTTAGGGTGTCGGGTTGAAGGTTTATATTATTCCTTTAAAGGCGCTGAATAGGGAGAATATAGGGGTAATGGAATGTAAAATGGAAATTATTCTAGTGGGGTTATATAGGGTTTAGGGTTAAGGTCCAGATTGCTTGACAGTGTAAGACATGATCTCTCTCTCTCTCTCTCGCTTGCCCTTTCTTTCTCTCCCTACACCCTACACCCTAAACCCTAAACCCTGAATCCTAAACCCTAAACCCTAAACCCTGAATCCAAAACCCTAAAACCCTAAGCCC
>CAJNIZ010023758.1:0-16619 GCA_905231905.1 Symbiodinium pilosum | reverse complement strand
CCTAAACCTTAAACTCTGAACCCAAAACCCTAAACCTTAAACTCTGAACCCTCAACCCTAAACCTTAAATCCTGAACCCTAAACCTTGCTGACATGGAAAGGGCTTCTTGGGGCTTTATAGCCCTTGCGAGCTTTCTAGGGGTCCACGCAGTTTAGGGTTTAGGGTTTAGTGGGAGTTTGCTTAGGGTTTATAGTCCCCCTTAAGTAGCTAGAATATGACTTTGGGTATATTATAATAAGATCCCCAGTTACCCCACATTCTATCTACTTAAGGGGGGGCTACACCCTAAACCCTAACTAAACCCTAAAGCCTAGATAGTAGTTGCCGTTTTCTCTTCCATTATTATCCCAATATAACCCCTATAGTCTGTTTACCTAAGAGGGACTATTAGGTTTAGGGTGTGGGCTTCGTGGGAGTAAGTCTAGGCATTGCTCCCAAACAGCAGGTTTCAGAGTTGAGGGTTCAGGGTTCAGTGTTCAGGGTTTAGGGTTTAGGCCATTTTGCCCGGGTGTTGTATCCTCACATCAGGCCCTGAATCACCCGTCCTAGTATTTTTGAAGGTTGGCGCCAAATAATGGTTTCGCCCTCATTGTCGAGAACCAAATCAAAACTCCAAATTCGGAGAAACCTTCTCCAGAAGCCCTAAACCCTAAACCGTCTTCATGCAGGCATTGGACCCTATTGGTTGCAAACCCACAGTGTGGCCTGGGAGCAATGTGGAGGGCTTCAGGATCCAAATAGGGGGTACCCATAACAAGGAATATTGTGTTCAGGCCCCCCTATTTTTTTGGAAGTCTTCTTAGGAGTCCCCATTATAATAAGGATTATAGCATTTTGGGGTCTATATTGGGGTCGCCATGGTTGGGGAAATACCATGTAAAGGTGTTTGTTCCATAGCTGCTGCTGGTTGAGGAGTTCAGCGGCCAGGACAGCTTCTTTGTTTAGGCCTTGAAGTTTACGGTTTAGGGGTTTAGGGTTTTTTTTTTAGGGTTTAGGGTTTAGGGTTTCGGGAAGTATTTGAGCTATGGGGAGGTGGTGGAAGCAAGGCGAGTTGAGATTTCATGTTCCTGGGCGCTTCCAGAAGCATGTGGATTTCCGAGCAGCGCCATCTTGGTGTGCAAGCCGAGGTGCTACATATGGGTGGTTGTCAAAATTATGGTCCCTTTTTGGGGTACCCCAAAAATTAGGTGCCGTATTATAATAGGGATCCAAACAGGGACCATAATTTTGACAACCACCCATATACATCCTAAACCCTAAACACTAAAGTCTTAAAAGCCCTACACTGTACACCCTGAAAGGCACCCCCTGCTTTCTGCCAGAGAGCTATGACCCTCTGACTGGCAAGGAGTGAAGGACTGGATCATAGTAGTTCCTAAATAGTCCGCGATAATTTGTTTGTTTTATGGGTTCGTGTCCTATGTACTCCCCAGTACTATATTCGCTTCCACTTTCTTCCTGTCCATTCCTGCGCTCCGTGCTGACCAGATGTAAGCTTTATAGCAGCAGGCATCGAAGTCAGAGCGCCAAGCGTTCATGTTCAGCGGCCATCAGAATGTCCCAGACTCTGAACCCCTAACCCTAACCCTAAACCCTGACCTCTAAACCCTAAACCCTAACCCTAAACCCTAAACCCTAAAGCCTAAACCCCTAACCCTGAACCCTAAACCCTAAACCCCTAACTCGGCCCAAAACTGGTGGAGGGTTCAGTTCGGCCTCGGACTTGAGGCACAGGCTGGCTTGTAGCATAAGTTTCCTCTTCACGACTTAGGGCTTAGGGTTTCGGGTTTAGAGGGTTGAGGGTTGAGGGTTTAGGGATTAGGGTTTAGGGATTTAGGGTTTAGAGGTTTTAGGGGTTTAGGGTCCAGGGGGTTGGGGTTTCGAGTTTAGGGTTTAGGGTTAGGGGATTATGGTTCAGCTATGCCTCTTGTAATATTTGTTTACACTTCCTTCTCTCAATGAAGTTTGTAGAAACTCCTGAGGACCATGCAGATTTGTTCAGCCCCTACGTGCCATCCTAAACTCATGGGTTCAAGTAGTACCCCCCTCTATACTACCCCCTTAGGTTCCCCCCTTATTTAAGCCTAATTATCCCTAAATTACCTTAATTAAGGGGGGAACCTGGGGGGGGTAGTATAGAGGGGGGTACTAATTGAACCCATAGTAAACGCGCTTAATCCCAAACCCTTGGCCACAAACGGTTCCTGAGGATTGTAGCTCTCTGGGTTGATGGCATTTGTGGGTTTAGGCTTGCGGTCCGCTGGTTCAGGATTTCTAGGGACTTTAGGAGGGACCCCTAATAGGGACCCTTAATCCCATTACCATATATAACCCTTATATAGTCATTATGTAACCCCTATATCCNNAAGGGTCCCTATTAGGGGTCCCCCCAAAAGTCCTTAGAGAATTTGTATTTTTAGGTTTTGGGTGTCTGGCTTGGGGAGTTACGAATTTTTGGGTAGGGCAATGTAGCCCTGCGATGTGCGTGATGGTCCTGATCCCTGAACCCGAAGATTAGGATGCAGGGCTTAGGGTTTAGGAATTAGGGTGTAGGGTTTACTTCTAGGGTCAGGGGGGTTTATTAAGTCTATTTTGAACCTTTACAGGTCACAGAATAGCCCAACTCTCCCCATTCCTGACCCCATTTACTAAGTCCCTCTGACCCCAAATCAGCTTATCCATTGTTTGTGTTCGTTGGTAGGATTAATGAATGTGTCACGCATAATAACCACAATTATCCCCATTATTAACCTACTTATTAAGTCCTCATGACCCTCCAAGTAGGGTTTAAGGGTATGTTAGCAGGTCAACCTAAACCCTAAAGATGACAAGCCTGCATGCCGGGGGCCCCTGACCCCACGCCGGTCATTGCAAAACTTATGCTCTGATCATCCTTCCGGTGGGTTTGGGGCTTAGCGTTTAGGACTGAAGGTTTAGTCATGCTATGTTGGCGCTCACAGCGTCCAGGTTGCTAGCTTGAAAAACACATGCATATAGTCATATAGTAAGCAGGGCTTTCCGTGTTGGCCCTCTCCCAATTTCTTTGGGCGGGTGTAATGTAGAGACCCCGATAATTGCCGTTGTGATTCCTTCAACTGTGGTACAATGTACCTGGAAAGAGAAGCTGTCAGAATTTCCACACCTTATGGGGGTTAGTAAGGAATCAGGGAATATAATCCGTATATAAGCCCTACATAGAATTCATTCCCTCATTTCCTACTAACCCCCCGATTAAGACACAAGGAACTGCGCACCCTTGAAGATCGATCCTTGCGAGCGGGACAACGTGGCCTGGAGCCCGGGTGGGTGGCTCTCAAAGTTAGGTTTCGGGTTTAGGCGGTTTTCAGAATGACAACATAGTGGGCCTGGGCATATTTAAGCGTTAGTCTAGACACCTTAAAGGGGGTTCTGTACAGGATTATATAGGCGACTGCTATAGGGGTTAACAAGGGGGATGCAAGGAGTTTAGATCCTAACTCCTAAACTCTAAACCCTAAACTCTAGGGTGATTAAGGGGGATACCAAGAGTTTGGACCCTAAATCCTACACCCTAAACCCTTAAGCCTAGGGTGATTAAGGGGGATACTAGGAGTGAGGCAGTGAAGCCTATACAGTAGCTCATTTGGGGATTACAAGCCTGTTATAGACATCCCATATTGCTCCTAGGGTTAATTTGAGACATTTCCCGCGGTTTCGGTTTTAGGGTTTAGGGTTTAGGGTATACCCCCTTAGCCCAAGACCGAATCATAATAGTCGGAATAATAATAAAGGCTTAGGGCTTGGGGTCCGTAATATCAATAATACTAATAGCAATAAGAATAAGAATAGTAATCGTAATAGTAGTAGCAATATTAAAGGGTTTAGAGTTTGGGGCCCATATGCACAATAATAGGGACAAAGGTAGCTACACCCACCTCACTGAAGAGATTTCTGACAGTTAGCTTGCCTTCAAGTACCTTCTTTTGCCAAAGACCTTTCTGCAATTACTTACAGTACTGGTTGTTAGTAGGGAATCAGGGAATATTATCCCTGTAGAGTCCCTATATCATATATACCCTTATACCCTACTGACCACCAAGAGAATTAATGGCACTCAACCCTAAACCCCGCCTCCAAGAAAGCATGCTTACAAATGTCAGGCGATCTTCGGCTGCACAGGGACCACATATGGGGCTTTAGATTCCAAGGTTTAGGGTTTAGGGTTTGTTACAGGTGCAACGCTCCCTGGGAGAGTTGTTAAGATGTCTTAGGCTTGAGACTTCTTCACATCCCCTATCATCCCCTCTCCCTGACTAAGACTCAACCACCTACAACTACTGATATTCCTATAACAAACGGGGAGAAGGTGTTAGTGGAGGGGGTGGAGATAACCCTAAACCCTAAGCCCCTTTATTCATTGGAGCAACCGATTAAGTTGGCCATCTTACCCTAAGTCCAAGTACCCAATAATCATATACTTAACCAAAACCTGTACTAAAATTACTATTACAAAAATCCCAGGTACCTAATTGTTGGGTACTTGGACCCATAGGGAAAGGCGTAGAAGAAGACCAGAAGGCCGACAACCACCTAACCACCGCTGTTGCGTACATCTACCAGCACGTAGATGAGCTGTAGTCTACACTCCTTAAAGAGGGTTACAAGGGGGTTATGCAGGGGAGTGATCTAGGGGTTGTTAGGGGGGATACTAGGAGTTTAGACGATGGCTCAGATGGCATTTCGAAAAGTCCCCCTGTAATTGGCTAGGGTTTAGGGTTTAGGGCCCTAAACCTTAAACCTTTAAACCCGAAGGGTGGTGGAATAAGACTGCTGATTTTTGTAAGCCTCTACCGTTGCCTCCCTGACGCATATCGGTTTCGTAGCCTTCGTAATAGTGCTACGAGGAACTCTTCTTGCGGTTGCTATGTAATCCCCGCGGTTTTGGGGCTCAGGATTAACCTGAAACCCCCGACCCCCTGATATCAAATCTTTCCATTGTGGTATATCATTATTCTGTATGGAATAATTAATATTATGGGGGTGTTGGGGGGGTTAATATTGGGGGGAGGTGCTTCTGCATTGGGGCAACCCATATTCCCTTTCCCTTTCCCCGATCCCTCTACCCATGGTATTAAGCTGTACCGTCGAAGCCTGAATAATTTCGCGGGCAATTCCCCTGCAACCCACGTATAGCTGTACAAGATACCCCCTCATCCTTCATACAAACAACTGGAGGATCAGAATTAAAATGAAGCTGTGATTCTTCATTGAACCATTTCCGTGCCGACCAAAACCGCGCTATGCGTATTATCTTGGAGCGACTTGTAGCTGTGGAGAAAGGGTCGCAGAAACTGCGACAGAGAGATGAACAAATCAAATCCGAACTTGATCACGCACTTCAGCCTGAAGGTGAATTGCTTGACGCTAAGCACAAGTCCCAGAGCAAGGCTCAGCGGACAGCTCATTTTCAGGAGGAGCAACCGAGATCCCCGAAGACACAGAAGCCAGATGCATTTACCATTGGTACACCGGAACCAGCCCAAGGGGCAGGTGCGCAGCCGTCCCCAAACTCAAACCACTGAAACCCCCTAGACGCCGCATAAGCCCTAACCCTAGGCTCGAAAGTATACGAAGCCTAAGCCCGAAAACAGAAAGATGATAAACCAACTAAACCTTAAAGCCGTAAAGCCCGCTGACCATACACAAGCTAAACCTTAAAGCCCTAAAGTCCCCTAACTGTAAACAAACTAAGCCTAACAGCCTCAAAGCCCTAAAGCCTAAACCCTAAGCCCTAAGCCGCCCTAAGCCGTGAACCCCTTATACCCTAAACCCTAAACCTTTAGCCCCCCAAACCTCCTCCCTTGCTCCGCCAAGAACTGCTGGGACGTCAAGGCTGGGTTCTATCCAAAAGCTCCCACACTTTGGGGTTTAGGGTTTACGATTTTAGGGTTTAGGGTTTAGGATTCAGGGTTTAGGGTTTAGGATTTAGGGTTTAGGGGTCAAAAAGACGGCCCCTAAGGGTCCAGGGCCCCAATAATAAGGCTTCAAGGCCCAAATACCAGTAATATTGTAGTATGTGGGCCCTAAAACCCTACTACTTGGGTCCTTGGACCCTAAGGGACCGCTTCTAAACGGGGTGGGTTCAAGGAGTAAAGGTTTGTAGGGTTTAGGTCTAGGGTTTAGGATTTGGGGTTCAGGGTTCGGGGTTTGGGGTTTGGGTGGGCTTAAAAACCTAAAGTATCCATGGAATAAGGAACGTCCTCAAAGGAAGGCCGCTTACATAAGCTACTTTCAGTAGAGTAGGGTTACCAGGGGATCATTGCGGGCGTCGGGGTCCCTTTCGTAGATTAGTATATTCCCAGATATATACCCAAACAGGAACCCATGATCACTAATTACATGGGAAGTATATTCTAGAAACTCCAAAACCCTAAATAGAACAAAGGGGCATTTGATTTTTCAGTAACTGCATGGGAAACATTATCTTGAACCCTATAAACCCCAAACCCTATACTATTTCAGTACTTGAGACTTCGAGGAAGTCTGAAGCATGAAGTGTTAGGAGTCGCCACACTATGGGCTCCTATACTAGCTTCACCCATACTGCCCTTCCCCAAAGTAGATTTGGAGTAAGGGGGTGGTGTAGCATGGGATCCCATGATAATATGCCGCTTCCAAGAAATGGGCGCAGGCTTTCAGGAGTGCCGCAAAGATTGTTGCATGGTGTGGTCCCTCTTGGAGCCCCATATGCACCGAAAGCCGCACATGCCCAAGAAGATATTAGTGCCTTTTGGAAAGGCCACCCTACCAGCTTCCATGTCTCTGTGGGGGAGGGTGATCCGTAATTTGAGGTTCAAAGTCAAAATAGTTTAGACTTAGGGCTCAGGTTTTAGCCTATAGTGTCTAGGTTAGGTGGACCCCTCACCCTGTAATGGCGGCTTCATGGCTATATAAGAGGACGCGATTTATACTCACTGTTCTCCCTAAACCCTAAACCCTAAACCCTTATATAATCACGATGCTCCCTAAACCTAAACCCAAGTGAAGTACTATTACTGGGTGGCTAGGGCTTAGGACCCAGGGGAGCTGTATCTCACATAGGATTAGAGGACTTAGGGGACTGAGAATTGGGCTATGGGTTTAGGGTTTAGGCTTCTAAAAGTGCAGCTATGACTGGATCATAGTTACTTTGGGCCTCAAACTATGTCTCTAAAGTAGACCCGAAGGCGTAAACTCCAATCCCATGAGGCAGCACTCCATCCCAAAAGCAGTCTCGGCAGGAGGAACCTAACTACAGCCCTGTTTCGGCATATACCGATGTGCAACTAGAAAGCAAAATGGTGTTAGTTTCCCAGCATTATGAGGGGGCCCCAATTTAGACCCAAACATACTATAGTCTTTACCCTAAACCCTAAACCCTTTATTATTGGGACCCACAAAAAGGTAACCTACGATAGTGACTTGGACGTGGCAACGGCCGCTGTGAACGAAGGCAGCCGTGAGGCTCAGCGGATGCTGATGGATCACTGCTCTCAAGCTCCGGTCATGAAGAATAATAGTGATTAGAGTAATAACAGTAATGATAATAGTAATGGTAGCAATAATAGTAATAATAGTAATGATAGTAATAATCGTAATAATAGTGACAATAGTAGCAATAGTCATGATAGTACTAGTGGTAATAATAGTAGTAATAGATCCTGCAGGAACTCGACTCCGTAGGATTCGTTTCGATTCCAGAGCACGTGGAAGCCACCCTGCCCCACATCTGGTCCGGACTGCTAAACAGCAAGATGGTCGAGGATTGCAACAAGATGCAGCGGGAAGCAAAGCAACGAGACAAGGCATCAAAGAATCTGGGATGTTTGGAAGGTTGGCGTGGCATCGCCGAACAAGGTCTTGCCGAGAATTATGGTCGCTCTGACGTGAATAGCGATCAGCTCGACCACACACCACTAGACTGTGCGCTACCAGCCATCCCTAACGGGACATTTTTTCCGCTTGGATCCCCATGCCCAAACAAGGTTTAGGGTTCAGATAATAAAGGGGCCTAACTTGTTGGACCTCAAAATGATATTGGTAATTGTTTAGGCCCCTGTGAGCCATAGCTCTTGGGAAGACACAAGCCAAAACCCGGATGTCCAAGCTTCGGGCCCCAAACTCAATCATCTTTTGAGCCCTGAAAACCTCAGGGTCTGTATCGGCCCTTAGCCCAGAACCCCTATAAACCCTAGGCAATAAGCTTCCTATCAGCAGAAATTTTAAGTCCAATTGAGCCCTAAAGGGTTTGGGGTTTAGGGTTCTTGCTTGGTTTCGAGGGCCCGGACATGAGTCTTGACAGCGTATCCCCTACCACTATCGTTAGCCCTCATCCTAAACCCTTAACGACTACTCTTAATCCGGTGAACCTTGTAGGTCCTAAACCCTACACGCCCTCTCCCCAAGAATCCTACGTTCTAGGTCCTATACCCTAATCCCTAAACCCTTACCCCCTAAACCCTAATCCCTAAGCAGTAAACTCTAACCCCTAATCCCTAAACCCGAACCCCTGCTCCCAAGTGAGCAGGCGGGCGGAAGCTGTTTGATTGGCTGCAAGCCTCCCTACTTCGGCACGCCCACCACGGCCCGATGTCCGGTAGGGAGCCCTAGAATGCTAACCTCAGGAGTGTTAGATTTAATGCTTGGGTTTAGGTTGCAGGGTTTAGGGTTTAGGTCTTAGGGCTTAATTAGGGTTTAGGTCTTAGGGCTTAGGGTTCAGGGCTCAGGGTATAGGGTTGGGGGTTTAGGAATGGGGTGATTTGGCGTTCAGGGTTCGGTTTGGGGTTTCGTTGAGGTTTCATTCGGGGTTGGGGCTTTAATTGAGCTATACTCAAAACTCCTTGAAGGGGGTTACATAGGGGATTATACAGGCCATTAAGGGGGAAATTAGGAATTTAGACAATAGCTCATTTGGATGTGGGGTATATTGAAGTCTCTGAGGTCCTGTGGACATTTCTTATCTTCCTAAACCCTAAGCCCTAAACCCTGAAGACAACCAGGGCACCCCTGGAGTCCCCACTGATTTTGAGAAGCGGTCATGTGGAACCTTTCACGCAAAATTGAGGGAGCGTAACGGTCGCCACGGTGACCCGGTTTTAGAGTTTTGGGTGGGTTGTTGTACTGACAAGCCCAGTGGATAAGGTGCCTATTGCAAAACTCAAAACCCCTAAACCCTAAACCCCAAACCCTAAACCCCGGGACCCTAGAGGGCCGGCTCTGCACCGTACACTCGCCAACGTTTCAGCTCGAGTCCTGGTTTTCTGCTCTTCAGACATGCCTGGCTATATGGGGATAATGGAAAAGAAAATGGAAACTACTATAACACATAGGGATATATGGCGGTTATATATAGGGGTTATAATGGAAAAGAAAATGGAAACTAACATTTAGGGTTATATTAGGGTTATATTGGGGTTATATTAGGATGCTTCACAAAACGCCAAAGACTAGCTAGTTTCGCGTTTGGTGCAAGGCAGAGGGACGCCATCTAGCAGGCAGTCCTATCCGATGGGTCTTGAACAACAAGAAGGTGACTAGCCCCTCCCCCCCCCCCTCATCTGAACATCTTTCCATCGCAGCAGGCTGAAACAAGATGGTTTTGGTTACATAAGCTTGGTCAGTTTATCAACAGGCTCAAGAGGTGGGAATAGGACATAAGTCCCAATGTAGTAGAGTAATGTAGAGTATAAACCCTAAACTCTAAACTACCAAGGGGCCTTTAACCCACCTACCTCCATCCCGCCTTTTGAGCCCTCTGAGCTTACAAATGCCAAGCATGAGAACCCTCAGCCTGTTGCGGCGACATTAAGAGAATTAGGGTTCAGGGTTTAAGCGTTTAGGGTTTAGGGTTGAGGGGTTAGGGTACCCTGGGCAGGATTATATGAGCTATAGTTTAAACTCATTCAAGGAGTGTTCTACGGGGGATTATTCAGGGAGTATTTTAGGGGTGATTGAGGGGGATACTTGGAGTTTAGACTTCGCTTATATCCAGCTAGCATCCTTTTCTACGGTACCTGGCTCTACACACCCCTGAACCAGATTCTTTCGTCATCACGCAAACGAAGGTGTCCCCAGATAGCCTCCAATACTCCTTCATAGAAACCGATAGCCGATGGCATGCCTATCTCCCACATGCCCCAAGGTGCCTCATGTTGTGAGCAACCTAAACCCTTAACCTTATTCGCTAAACCCAGGGCCTTCCGCTACTCAAGGACCCATTTCTGTTTGGGGTCTGGGGTAAGCAAACCCCTAAACTCGAAACCGAGGGTCCACCAATTCAGTCTGACTAAGGAGGGGAACACGGATCCGAACACGCCTTTGGAGTACCAACTGCCGGGATCTCAAGAGTGCTTGGTTCAGAGTTGAGCTCGGCACTCATGGGTAGGCGGATGTTTTAGGGTCAGGATTTGCAGGATTCAGGGTTTAGGGATATGCCAGCCGGGTCATCGTTGAAACTCATCTTTTAGTTGCATTACACTCAGCCCCAACAAGGGAAGTCATTTGTGTATTAATATCCCAATTAGGAACCAAGTAGGGGGGGTCAAGGGTTTACAGGTAGTTTCATCGTAGCTGAAGCCCTCATCAAACCCTAAATCCTAAACCCTAAATTCTGAGTGCGGTTCTCGGGGACCTGTTGTTATGCATTGGGGGAACCTATGAGGCTTCTGGGCATTTGATAGGTATTTTGATTTGCCGAATGTGGGTGGGGGCATGGGTTATCATGCAGTACGTCTGCTTTCTTCTTCCTGCTTCTCATAAAAGGTGGAGTTCGTGATTTGTTTGGGGGGAGTTCAGCATTGACGCCTTGTAGACCTTGAACACTCCCCGACAAGTGTGTTTCTTAGGTAGTCTTCTAAGGGCTTTAATACGCCCTGCATGTGAGCCCAATGGGATGTTGATTTTTTGAAACCCTAAACCCTCAATGGTGTTGCTTTGCACTTCCGCAAGCTGACAGGGAAACCTAGACGGACCCTTGGAAAGACGTGGTTTAGGGCTTAGGGTCTATAGCCCCCTTAAGTAGATAGAATTTGGTTTTGGGTATATTCTTATAAGATTCCCATATATCCGATATTCTATCTACTTAAGGGGGACTATAGGTTAATCACAGAGTTCCTTGTTACTTCGGGGGCGGGGACGTAGGTGGCTGGCTGAAGTCGGGTAAACCGTGCTAGGTGGAAATTTTACAGGCCCTGAGTGGCCCTGAGGCAGAGGGTTCTCTACCCAGGCCAAGTCGTTCTTAAACCCTAGACCTTAAACCCTGAACCCCCAAACCCCTGAACACCTAAATCCCTGGAACCCCTCAACCCCTAAACCCTCCATCCCTAAACCCTCATTCCCTAATCCCTTATCCTTGACTTGATCGCTGGGTATCTACAACCTTTCATCTCCAAAATCTCAGCTGCAACTCAGGCAGCAACATAGGGTTTAGGATTAGCGTTTAGGGCCGCCCAGATCCCTAGGTTTCGGCACCTTCCACTAGAGATTACGATGTTTCGGGTTTAGCGTGTTTAGGGCTTAGGGTGTTTTAGGATTGTTTGGGTGTAGTGTTTAGGGCTCAGGGTTACCCACTTTGGGCCCAAAAAGTTTACAACTAGCACGTACTTTCGTCTCTTTGGATCCCTAGGCAAAGCACTGACGTCATTGAAGCCCCGCCCACCTTAACCCCAAACCCCAAAACGTTAAACCCTAAGCCCTAAACCCTAAACCCCACATTTCAGGACATTCTGCTTCTGCTCGGATCCTCCGGTTCCGTGACGCCGCGTTTAATCTGGGCTTTTTCATTTTGGGCATAATGTAAACCCCTTATTGATAAACGCCCTGGACTTGAAAGAAAGTTTCTGGTGTGAGTTTGAGAACGTAGACCCCTGATTGACAAACCGCCTCCCCTTAATAGGGAACCTGATATTAAGGCTCTTAGAAGGAGGGGGTTGTTTAATCACGGGTCAACACTAGATTTTAGAGGGAAGGGTATGCCAGTGGCTCTCTCAACACTGGCAGCCCCTCTTTTGGGGGGGGTTGCCCAGAATCAGTGCCATCCTTTCTGAGTATATGAGCTATAGTCTAAACTCCTAGTATGCCTCTGAAAAGCCCCTATAGCAGTCCCCTAGATAATCCTTTATTTATCGCCCTTTAGGGGGTTTAGACTCTAGTAGATATGGAGACCCCCTCTTTGGGAGAAATGCCCCATTTGAATAGATTTCACTTTGCCCTACATTTTAAATTGTAAGAAACACCCAGCCGTAGCCCTACTACTTCGGGGCTGAGGGGGACTTAGCAAATGATGAGGTCATAACTGAGGTTCCTACATGGATTATATGGAGCTGCACGTATACTTATAAAGTTCCCCTGACGCTCCAAGTAGATTCAATGTTCGTCCAGCTAACTGTTTGTGGTTGTTGGACCCTAAACCCCTAAAACCTAAACCCAAACCCTTCAGCCTAAACCAATGGGTCCTTGTATAGTGACTCCTATGCTGACCAGTAGAGGTGCCTCTGCCTCCATCCCCATTATATGAGCTAGGGGCTAGAGTTAGGTTGGAAGACCAAAAGGTTGAGATCTAGGGGCTACAGGGGACCTATTAGAGGGTTTAGGGTTTCGGGGTTTAGGGGATATACTACAACTCCAGTCCAGAGCTCATACAGCTACAACCCAAAAAGGGGGGGCCCTAATGTTGGAAACTAACACCTCGTGCTGCTGCGGACAAGTTGGCTCCTCACCAGAACAAATTTCGCCCTCTGCAAAGACATCTCAATGACAATCCTCGCGGAGTTGTTGCCAGAGGTCGGGAGCTTCTTGCAGAAGTTCGTGAAGAGTAGCAATAAGGTCACGCGTGATGACTTGAACCTGATTGTATGCTTCTTTCTGCCATGCCAGCCCCAGCTTTGCTGTCCCAACGAAGTCATTGCCAGGGCTTACAAAGTGGTTCGAGGAGCGCCGGCGTGATAACTAGAATATGGAGTATATGGGGATCTTATTATAATGTACCCAAAGCTATCTTCTATCTACTTAAGAGTGACTATAAAGTTCGAGGCTGACAGGGTTCAAGGCCGGCAGTTGCACAATGTTGGAAACCCCATGCGTTCTCTCGGCCCAACTCCTTAATCCTCCAGCCAGCTACCAGTGGTGCTGCCTGACCTTCAGTCCCAACAGAACATAAGGGTAGGTCTGAAAATAGCTTTGGATTTTACTATTCTAAACTTACTGGTTCTTAGTAGGGAATAAGGGGATAGATTATGTAGCCTACATGGGTGGTTGTCAAAATTATGGTCCCTTTTCGGGTCCCCTAAATTAGGCCCCGTATTAGGCCCCGTATTATAATAGGGACCCAAAAAGGGACCATAATTTTGACAATCCCCCACATCAGGACCAACGTTTCTGCCACCTCTGCAGTTGTACTCTTGTCCGGTTTAGAGTCTAAGCTCTAAAGCCGTTTAGGGTTTAAGGAAACCCCTACTTGGAGGGTTGAGGGGTAGAAGTACACTTATAACCCATACAAGCCATATGAGCTGCTATCTAGATTTTTCTTAGCGAGGCTGTCCCTAATCTGTTCCCTAATAAGGAACCCAGGTGCATGAAACTGTATAGGAAATATGGACGGTAGTCCAGTAAATAAGTAACCCCAGTTATCCACCTTATGGCCCCACTTACTAACTCCCTAAGTATCTAGATTTTATACCGTGGGGGTCAGCGTTTAGGGTTTAGGGTCTTTAGGGTCTTCTATAGTAGTGACAGTAATATGGTTTGGGTGGGTATCCCATCTACCTGTGCGTAGGCTCCTCTGGGCTGCTCTAAACCCTAAACCTTAAACCCTAAACCCCAAAACCCAAAACCCTAAACCCCTAAGCCCTAAACTGACAAAGCCCACGGTTTGGGGTTTAGGGTAAATCCAAGTCTTAAGGGTTTTAGGTTTAGGGCTTGAAGCCGCTGTGCTCAGATGCTCGAGATCCCAAGTTTTTCTCATGGCTCTGCCCCGAAAACGCGCGCTGAGCCCTGAACCCTTCACTATTGCTCCCTAATGTCGTAACCTAACACCCTAAACCGGCGGTTCAAGCTCTAAACCCTAAACTCCAAGCTTCGTATCGCAGATGTAAAACCCCGAACCCCCAAAACCTAAACCCTAATTTTGAATTCATCCTCTACCCCCCAAACCGCATTACCTAGACCCTAAATACCCCCGCTAAGCCTTAAGCCTCTGCCAGTACACGCCGCCGGGCTACACGAAGGACATGTTTGGACAGTGGATCTGTGCTGAGGACGGCTTCTCTGGCCATAGGTGTCCTGTGTAAGGGGGTAGCAAGACTCTGAGTTTTAGGTTGCAGGAAGGGGTTCACCCTAAACCCTGCACCTTGAGGAGTAAGGGAGGTAGGGGTTGATGGCGTAGTCATAGGGAGTTTTTGGTTTTAGGGCGTTGAAACCCTTAACCTGTTTGGGTTGGAGGTCACAAGGTACATCTGCATGCTTGGATGGAAATCTTCACGCAACGCGCTCAGGATTCAGGGTTTAGGGCTTCGAGGCTACAATGCAAGCGCTGCTCACGGGCGAACCATGTTCATGGCGATTGTAGAAATGGGAGCTTCCAGACAAACCTCTATATGAACTATAGTCTAAATTCTTTAAAGAGACTATATAGGGGATCATATCGGGGAGCATTATACGGGTTATTAAGGCGGATACCAGGAAATTAGACTATGGCCCATATAACTCGTAGTAAGGACCCTCATCATCCCTACATGCCCCTAGGCTTCCTAGGACTAGGTTTAGGGTTTAGGATTTAGGGTTTGGGGTGTAGGGTTTAGGGCCTCTCTTTTTGAGAAACTCGCAAACCTGCCTCCCCAGCAGGCAGCTTGTGCACGGTCAGGTCTGCATGCGCCGGATCTGGTATTAGGGTATTGCTATTATTGCTATCAGGGCGCTATTAACATAACTACCACTGTTTTCTTGCTATTGTATATTCTCATGACTATTTCCAGATCATTCCTTCTACTATTCTCCCCCTAGACCCTGAACCCTAAACCCTTCTTCTTACTATTGTAATTGCTTCTGATATTATGCCGCACTGTATCTGTTACTCTGCAGCTTTGAGCCCAAAACCCGCCCCAAAGGCTATGCTCCGTGCATTCTGAACAGTTTGGGGGGTCTAAAGTTTAGGGATCTTCTGTTTAGGAACATTTTCCCGTGAGTTAAATTCCCCTTGAACATATTGACAACTTGGTACCACAATATATTGCTGACATCATTCCCGTCAACCCCGGCCTGCATCCCTAACCCCTCCGCCTCGGTATTTGGGGTTAGGGCTAAGGGTTTAGGGCTTAGGGTTTAGGGTTTAGGGATTAGGGTTTAGGGTAATTGGGTGACATTTGGCTGCTGGAGAGGGCTATGCCGGTACCGCCGTGAAGCAATGCCGCGTTGGTGAGGTTGGATCGAGCCACGCTAGGGTTCACAGTCTAAGATTCGGAGTTCAGGATTTCAGGTTCAGGGTTCAGAGTTGCGAGTTTAGGGTGTTGGATTCATGGTTTAGGGTTCAGAGCTTAGGGTTCAGTATTGATTTGGGGTGTCGAGATACGAGGATGCTAGACAAGTGTATTTAAAACCCAACAAGCCATCTTACGGGTCAAGGGTGGGGTCAACATCATGTCCCCTGTTGTGAGGGTCCCGAGTAGCATGATATGGCCCCCAAAGGCACTTCCACAAGCCTTCATGTAAGAACAACAGCTATCTTCATTCCTGCGGCACGTTTTACATTTTTCCCACGATAGGCCTTGAAATAACTTCATGAGTCCTCCTGACCGTCCAGGCAGGCTGAAATGTGCATATACCGTGTTCGTGGAAGAAGATGCAGCAGTACCTGCAACCCCAATGACCTGAGCTTGAGGTTCAACATAGCATAGATACCCCCGCGTTTGTTGGAATAACTAATGAAGCCTTTAAATAGTTGGTGTTACAACAGGTAGGCTCACAACACTGTATGTAAAGGTTATGAGCCATAGCTTGATGATGCGTGTGGGGTTTCTCAACAGTATCGACTTCCCTTCCTTTCACGGAAACCTCAAAGCACAGTCCCTGAAAAAACAGTCTGGAGGTTCGGGGGTTTATGGTAAACTTGGTTTTTATTCATGTTGATTCTAGAGATTCTAGTGACCTGAAGCATGGACACCCTAAACCTTAATCCCTTTGGACTTCCTGGGCTTCCGGAGCACCCGCATGCAAGGACCTAAGGGTTCCTTCAAGCAGTGCCATTCAAGGTTTGGAAGAGCTGTGGGTTTAGGGTTTAGGGTTCAGGGTTTTTACTAAATAAAGATCGTGGTGCTGCCAAAGCACAGTTGTGGTTGGTGGGACAAACCTCATGTTCAATCCCTCATGACCTAATCTCTAAGTAAGACTTTCTAGAAAGATTGAGTACACCTGTTCGACACGGCCCTCAAAACCCAAGCCCTTCGATCCTTCCTTGCAGACTTGCATCGCGGATGCAGAACTGATTGGCTGCGAGGCAGCCAGAATTTTCTGGGCTGCACTTAATACCTGAATAATCCCTTCCCCATATTTATAAAACCCACCCTAATTATAAGTAATGAATCCAGGGCCCTAAAAATTCCTCATGAGC
>CAJNIZ010023747.1:26981-81882 GCA_905231905.1 Symbiodinium pilosum | reverse complement strand
TCAACACCTCCTTGAGGCCGACCCAAGCAGCATGCGCGTCAGGCCATTTGTTGATGTCTTGTTGTGGTCATCCTTTTTTGAGGACGCACGGCACAGTACAACAATGAGCAACCTGACAGGAGTTTCGCCAGTGAGCTATCAGCCACCTGCGGCCCCGCAGTCCCTTCTCTGCGCAAGGCACAGATGGATGGGGTTTAACAGTACGAAGATTTCCTGCCTGAACGTTGCACATGTGAACATCTCTGCCAGGCAAATGCCCGTGACAAAGCGTGCGGCAGGACAGGGCAGATATCTGATGGGCTAAAGGCTTTTTTGCAGGTCGGGCAAACGTGTTAGCTGGAGTGTGCAGGTCAGGCAAATCTTGTGGCTTACCTGTCAGGAGTCTCCCAGGCAAGCTACCAGCCGCCCTTCGTCCAGCATGTCCAGCAACCCCTTCTGGGCACAACAAGGCAGTGGCTATTGTTGCCATGTTCGTGAGCTGCGATGGTCAACACCTCCTTGAGGCCGACCCAAGCAGCACGAGCATCAGGCCATTCCTGGATCTCTGTGGTCAAGATAATTCAAGATCTTTGATGACTCACGATTCTGTTCTGTTACCTGACAGGAATACCCCTGGCCAGCTACCAGCCGCCTATTGCCCAGCAGTCCCTTCTTTGCGCAAGCAGGCAGCAGACGGGCTTGTGCAAAGTGAACATGCACAAGAACGGTTAAATGAATTACAGATAATTACAGTCTTCGCACTTTTGATGCCGGACATGTGACAAGTCAAAAAGAATCAACAAGAATTGCAAATTGCGAGTAGCGGAGAGTTTGAGTTTGCCTGCACATTGGTGTACTAGCAAAAGAAGTAAGTGATGGGCATTGTGGGCAGGCCAATGCACGTAGTGACGGCAACTGCAGCAGGCAGCGGGGAATGGGACGGATGGGATGGTGCGCACAAGCTGTCGTATGAACAGTGGGATGATTGCTATCTTGCATCTTACACCTGTCTCTTTGTACAGGCAGATCGCCATCCTTGCAGCAGCCGCTGACGAGCACGATTAGGCAGCAGCAGAATTTGAGGGCTTTCTTGTTGTGTTTTGCACAGAAAAGCATGAAGTTGGCCTGTTCCTGGAGTGTGCCTCACAGTGAAGGCCCTTCACAACGCTTGCCGGAGCTGTTTCAGGCCGGATCAGGGTTCTCTGTGCTGCAGGAAAAATGCGCCTCCAAGTCCAGGTGGGCGTTCCCCTTCTGCCCATCACGCCATTCAGCGCTTTGGATACGTGAGATGAAGAAAACGGGGGTTTGCCTAGTTTGGATTGCCTTGACTTGACATGTGGCTTGGGAGCAAAGACATCCTGCCAAGAGCTTGTGGCCGCAGCCAGACCAGCACAGAATCTCCGTAGGTGGTAGGCATCAAGCAGATCCTTTAAGAAGCTGCTTGGCATCTTTCGTGCAAGAGCATGTTTGAGCTATGGCCACGTGGTTCGGACCAGACGCAGCATCAATTGCTTTGGGTCCTGCACCCTGCCAGCCTTTAGGTCTTCAGCTTGGATGAACGGATGTTGCCAGTCCAGGTACGAATTGAGAAGTGGCGCAAGCAACCGCTGCGAACGCTGCTGTGCGGCTTCTCCAAGGGCGGAGAGCAGAAAGAGGCAGCGCTGCGAGCCCTCCCGTAACCACATCAAATCATCCTTCCGTATAGCTACCCCATGATCATCGTAATCCTGTGATCTTGGCTACGAAGATTTTCACAAGGTGCGGCCGGGCATCACGGTCTCACTCTGCGTCAGCAAGGGCTTGCCCTCGGCTCATTCCGATTCCAGCACGCCTCCCGGCCAGAAGTTGGGCTGGAAGCGTTTTCTACTCCCTGCCCTCCTCGTCTCTCTTCCTTAGATTTGGGGAAATGCGTATGGAATAGGTATAATCATGCTTAGAGGACTTCCGGCAGGGCTAGATCAAGCTGGGATCCCTGCAGTCATGATTGTTCGGGAGGTTCTGCGCGGGCGTGCGCTTCACAGAGACCTCAGATGTGGGCTACTGGTGCTGCTAGGACATAACAGGAAGGGTTTTATAGTTTTTTACTCAATTTTGGAGTTTTTTTTGGAATCGTGCATTTTTTTCCCGGCGAGTTTGGGATCACAGGCTGTCCACTGGACTTCCGCATCACGCTTCTGGGGGACAGGGGAAGTCTGACACGCACTGTGAGGTCGGCGCGTCTAGGGCATTCATACCGCGATGAGGGTGATCTATACTCTAGGAAGTGAACTCTTCCAGCTATAGGAAGAAGATGGGGTTCTCAATGTGAGGCTCCAGCAAACGTTTAAACGGAACCCCAAATCTCGAGATGTCGCCAGGTGGATCGTGACCCCTGGCAGCAACGCACCTTGATGCAATACTGTATGGCGACCTTTGCCTCGGATCACTCTTACTGATTTGGGGTTTTTCAATTGTTGGAGGAACTTGTGGACTACATTTGTGCCTGTGGTTGGTCCTGTGCTGAGTCAGTACTGTTTCCCTTTGACATCACCGGCATCCTCATGAGTATCAGCATCACTGATGTCGTCGTCGCATTTTTGTCTGCTTGTCCCCTGTAGCCGAGAACATGACATCAATTTAGGTACGGCCTTCCTATTTCGTTGTCGCCTTAAACCCTATGCATACCCTTAAAGTTCAGGGTTCATCGTTAGTTCTGGTCCCTCAGAGGCATTCAAGGCCCCTGACGTGGCAGCTCCCTCGAGTCTGAGCCGAAACCCCCCTGACAAAGGCAGAGTCACAACAACTTTTTTGGAAGCTTTGTGTTGTTCTGGAAGCCTTGGCCAAAGCCTCTCATGGAATCCGACTTTTGGGTTCTAACCTGGAGGATTCAGGGTCAGGGCTCTGCCGCACGTTTAGTTCCTGTAACAACAGGGATCCTTCGATTAGCATCCGCCCTCTTATCGGCAGTCCTTGTGGCAGACTTCCATGCACTGAACATGAACCTTAAACGCTAGACCGCTCTAGGATCTGGGGTTTAGGGTAAGCTAGCAGTTAACAAGAACTTATTCTTCACAACCCAAAGCCCTGGATTTTACGCAGAAGTTCTGAGGAAGTTTTTTTCCCGGTCCTGCCCCTGACGGATGCGGAGCGCTTCGTGTCCGGGGGTGTGCTCCAACTGAAGGCTGAGGTGGGGCAGACTGCGGTTCAGTTTTCCATCCATTTCATGAAGGCTGCAGAAATGTTGAGCTTCTAGTCTTCCTCAGCAGCCCTTGGGCTTGACAGAAGAGAGACAGCCCTGCAAGGGAGTGGAAAGGTTTTTCAGAAGGATAAGGGGGTAGAGATTCTGCTGTACGGTTTACTGGGATTCCGCACAAGATCAGGATTTGAAGTGCGTTCATGGCTCGTGTCCTCGGATGTGTCTCTTGTGACCGAGACCCTCCTGACTCTGACAGCCAGGTTTTGTTTCACCTGCGGATCAGCAAGGACTCACTTGGGACCGTGACCAAGGGTTTCCAGAGATTGAGAGGGTCCTTTCTAAATAGAATCCTTCAGTTTCCCAGTATTTGGGACAATATTTCCTTGGATTACTTTAAGGGATGCTGTTATTCGAGTGACGCAGAGAAGCTGATATCGACAGCCGCAAGGAGATCTGGTCCAACACCCTTGCCACTGCCGTGCAGAGTCCTACGCTTATGGATCTCGGCGGATCTTAGCTTCACGACTTCATGTTCATTTTCACCTGGGGTGTCCTTTCTGGAAGCCGTGTCGATTTTGACCCCCTCCGATTGGTTCTGGAGACGAGGCACTGATCCGGTCTTACTGCCTGGCGGGCTCCTCCTGCTTGAGAGAGGCGGCAGCCAACAGCCAGGAGCACCCAATTTTCCGGGATCCGGCAGCGCAGGACGGACAGACAACAATGCTGCTCCTACCCGCTTTTCAGCAGAAGTTCTCGTGTATGTCAGGACACTGCCCGCCCACACTCTGGACGCTTTGCCAGCTCAGAGGATTTCGTCCTGGACACCTGCATTTTGCGGCCGGGCCTCCTGCCATCTGCAAGCTCGGCAACCTCCGCAACAGCCGTGCAGGAGCTAGCTCCGGGGCTCTTTGTCTCGGGTCACGAGCCCTCTCTGCAGAAGCTCTGGCAGCTGGGTGTGAGCTATGCGCTCGTGCTGGAGGCTGTGGAGGCCGATGAGTGCGAGGACATCATGGTGAGAGCTCGCTTCCAGGAGGTGGAGATTAAACAGACGAACGGGACGGAAGGCCAGAACGGGGCAAGGCTGGTGCCCTTGCAGCAGTCCGTTCTGCCCGATGAAGTCTGCTCCTGTCGGTACATTGCAGATGCCACGCAGAAGCTTCTCTCTGCCGTGTTGAGTTTTCAGCCGTTCGCGCAATCCTCGAAGGGGCCCATTTCCACAAGCCTTGTGGTGCTGCCCCATTCGGCCAAAGAAGCTGAGCTTTGCGTCTGGGGCTTACTTGGATGGCTGCCTGTCCGCGTTTCTTGGGCCTGAGAGTAGCCAGGGCTTCGATTAGAGTCAGAGCAACGTGTGCAGGCAGCCTTGGCTGTTGAGATGGTGGCAAGGTTGTTCCAGAAACTTGATGGCAAATTCATCATGGGGCTCAGGGCTGATCGACGCTTAAGACCGCTTGAGAGTTGTTGGAGTTGCCAAGGCTGGATGATGCTAGATGCTAGAGGTACTTGAAAACACGCCTGCTGCATGTTGTTGCCCTGTTCATTGGCGTTGTCAACACCTGAGAGGAGTCTGGTTTTTGGATTGTTGCTCGCTGGCTGAGGATGCCCCTCTTGGAGGCACGGCGTTATGTGAGCAGTCGCTGGGACGTGCCCGTTGGCCACCACCGGCTGGTCACCTTCGCGCCCTCGACCTCTGAGACGTCGACCTCTCAGCCCAGAGTGCCGTGCTGGGAAGGTTTGGACAGCGAGGAGCAACAGCCATCTCTTGTTGCTCGTTGGTTTGCGCAAAGCCTCGGTGTTGAGCCCTCCCTGGCAGCCGTCCGTCTTTGGGATCGGTCCCCCACCGAAGCATCCAAGCTGTCTCAACCAGGTGAGCCGTGGGCACCGTGGCGGCCGAAGGCCATTGGTGACTTGCTACATGTACATGACATGGGCTGGGGGACCGTTCCTGAGATCTTCCGTGCCTACGAAGCCTGGCGGTCCCGGCTTCATCCTAGCCGCCCTAGCCCGAAGACAAAAAAAGCTAAGACCAAAGCGTCGAAGGCTGAGGCTCTGCCATCCAAGGCAGGCCAGTTGAAACCTTTGGGGCCTCTGGCAACTCTTCGTTTCCTGAAACGATTGCTTCCGGATGAGATCCTTGCATTCCCCTATTCTTTCAAGCAGGACGAGGGCCAGACCTGGCATCTTGTTGCCCTTGTTTGCCATGCAACCCGGCGGGAAGCTGAGGCCGTTGCCGCAGCTTCCAACGAGACTGAATCAAAGTGTTCAGCATTTGAAGTCATCCCAAGACGCCGGACCATAACGTTCCTCCACGGTGCCAAAGAATGGCTAGTGGATGGTAACGGCCATATACATGAGATCCAGCGCTGGCAGCTTGCTGGATCCGCGCCAGATGCCTGGCTCTGCACGCGAGACTTATCTCCGCAGCTTGCTGTTTACAGTACCCAGGCCCCTCGGGGCTTCCTGCAAAGAAGCCCCGGGCTGGCTACGCCAACGATGCCAGCGATGCCGGCTAACTGGCGGACTCCCGAGAATCTAAGTGTCCGCATTGTCACGGAGAAGATGCTGCAGAAGACCCGAGGTTGCTTGGCTGGAGGGTTTGAAATTCCCAGCTCTGCTGAGCTGAAGCTTTCCATGGCTGCCACTGTAGAAGACCTGAAGCAGCAGGTGCACCAGGTACTTCGTATTCCTACTGAGCGGCAGTTGTTGTTTCAGATCCCGGATTCTTCGCAAGGAGGCTCTTGGCTGGTCCCCGTTCAGAGTCCGCTCTCGACCTTGCTTCCGCTTGCGGTAGTACACGGCCTTTCCGTTGTGCCCACCGTGCTACTCATGTTTCAGTCGAACGATGCTGACCCAGCCACCACTGCATCCATGTTGGAGTGGCATGCCGCCAACAAGAACGGAGAGGCGGAAGGGGAGCTGCCATGTCAGATGCCTATACTTTGCAGATACTTCTGCAGAGATACATTGAGCCACTACGTACTGGGTGTCCTCCTCATTTCGCCTGGGGACACGCTGCTGCAGCACCTTCCCTGGCTGCGCAAGCGCATTGCTCTGGGCACTGTGAGCACTGCGGGCACCGTGGAGGCGCCTCCCTTGGCAGCTTCGCTGGGCACTGGGCCTGGGCAGGAGGCAAGCCCTTCTGGTTTTTGGCTTCTACCGCTGCGCATGGACTGCCCGCTGAAGCGTCGGCCTGAGAGGATTTTCACCCCTGCTCTGCTCGTGTTTGTGTTCAGCCCTTGCCCTGCACGAGGTGCCAAATCCACTTCGGTGCAGCTGTGGATTTGGAAGTTGCAGCCCAGCTGCAAACGTCTGCAAGATGAGCAAAGAAGGACTCTAGGCTTGAAGACCTGTCTCAGGCAGCTTGCGGCCACGTGCCAGCCACAGATCTGCCACAGATGGTACCTGCGGACATCTTGTCCGACAACGCGAAGGAGGAGCAACGGATGAGCCTCGTCTCGATTCCAATGTGGCCACGGGAAAACGGACCATCTTGGGCAATGCTGAGTGGGGTACGCTATTTGCTGGTAGCAAGACGATTAGTGTGTGGTTAAGAAGGGAACTTCCTTCTCAAACAACTTCATGCACAGTTTGTGACTTTGTCATTTGTCCTGAAAGTTAAGGCCAGCTGCATGTCAACCGAGGCTGGGGTGTCTCTTCCTGCAGACAGAGACAAGAGGGAAGCAGCAGAAGGGCATCCAACTCGTATGGAGCGCCTTTGCCAAAGCTCTCAAGGAGTCATCCCCAAATCTCCAGTTGGACTTTCTGGCCGCGAAGCCTTGCAGATACCACGTGGCGGATGCGCTTCCGGAAGCGCTGACCCAGGCCCCAGCGGGGCAGGAGGCGCAGGGATCGAATGGTGACGCGGTTGCGCCGGAGCTCAGGGAGTGCAGGGAGGTCACGGAGCCCAACATGGAGCCTCTTAGTGTGGTGGTCTTCCACCTCCACCGGCCAGGCTTGGGGGCAGAGTCAACTGCCCGTCGTGTGGCCTGGAGCGCGGTTCTCAGACTTCTCAGTTGAGATTCTGCTGTGTGAAATTGTGATCATCAAGTCCAGAGCGCTGGCTCAGGCTTTGCTGCTGATCCCGAGTCTGGTGGGGTATGCAAGGGTAAGCTTGGGCGTCACAGGCCCAGGGAAATCTGCCTGCTGCATGGGACGCCTGCTGGCGCGCAAGCGCGTCTTTGGACAAGCTTGGCTCCTGGCTCTGATTTTGTGCCGCGGCCCTTTGGTCCGATCCCCCTGGACTTCCTTGCAGCACTTGACTTTTTTGGGGTGCCTCGATTCTTGGATGTGAAGTGCATGCAAATTGGGCCAGCTGGCGTCCCGCTAGCAGCCTCGTGGACTTCACTCAATGAGCAGGAGGGAGGCCCCCCTGTCCTTGCATGGGAGCTTGAACCAAGCCAGCCGGAGCCATCAGAAGAGGCCGACAAGGCAGAGGCAGAGGAGGTGGAGCCAGAGCATGGAGGCGCTGAAGATGACTCGGAAGCTCCAAACGAACGTGTGGAAGAAGCCCACGAGGAAGGTCTCCAGCTTTGGGGCATCCTCCGGGCACGACGAAAGAGGTGGGCCGACGAGACAGACTCTGACGAAGGCCAGACTAAGGCCTGGATGGATCATTTTGGGCAAGTGTGTTATTGGGATTATATTGGGATAATGGAAAAGAAAATGAAAATTATGATTTAGGGTTTAGGGTTTTGGGGTTTAGGCTATGTCTTTGTAAGTGCAAGTTAACACCAATTGTGTGGCGATCCAGGTCGTTCGAATGGCAGATCCTGACAATTTGCCGCCAGAATCGTCTGCAGCTGCCGAGTCCTCCGCGCAGAACGATCAAAACGAGCAGCTGAGCCAATCCCCAGGCAGGATACAGTCATGCTTGCTGTATATTTTGTAGTGCATAAATTATACAAGTACAGTAGACTCGCAACATAGTCACACAATATGATTGATACAGTATACTCCAACACGTAATGCCATACGACTCTTGTAGAGCACATTCTCTTCAGCTCTGTGCAGGTTGCAGTCCATCAAGCATCAACAGCGTCATCAGGCTTGGCGTAGCAGAATTCTGTACTTGGCTAAGACAAGGGTTCTACTTGACCTTTTTTGGGGGCATTTGGATTGGATCTGGTGAAGTCATGATGGCCTCTGACTAGACCCGTTCAAATCGATTACAATTCATTGCTCGCACCTTTTCGCCACAAGAACCAGCACTTGTCCAAATCGTCATGCAAAAGACAAAAGGATGGCAATGCAGTGGCTCAATTTCCATGATTCTCCTTTTATTGAAGGATGGCTATGCTTTCAACAGGTTCCTGCAGTAGGGTGGGGGGCAGCGCTAACTGGCCTCTGGTTAGCTAGGAAAGAAGGAATGGATCCCTAGTTTCCATTTTCTTTTTCATTCCTTCATTCCCAGCTCACCAAATGCCAGAAATTGGCGCAGGCCTGCAAAGTTCACAACCTCCTTCGGCAGTCCGAAGTCGCAGATGCTATCGTCTTCTTCTGGCAGCCCCAAGCACAGGGGCTTTGCATACACTGACCAGGTCTCGTTTTGGCTTCGTGTGTATTGTGCCTTTCTTCTCCTGGGTTGCTGTTATGGAACGTAAACTAAGTAACCATAATGGGTATACGTAGTAATGGATATGGTATCCCCAGTATGGCAACTTGAATTAAGCTTCCTTACAGCAGCCCAGTCTCTTGATGTCTACTCTTGTCAGGAGACCTCCGAGGCCACTGGCACGCATTCACCGTCACCCGACTCTTGGCCTGCAAGTTGAAGCTGCTTCGAACGTCCTAGGACAGGAAGACTCTCTGAGGATCAACGGCATTTTCATGCTGGGCTGTCGTGAGCGTCTGTGTTTCGAGGAGCCAGCTGGTGCTTCCTGGAGCGTGCCGACGACGCAATGGAAGACGTTTGTGCGGAAGGTCTCCATGGAAGCTCCAAACGAAAGCCGCCTCTCAGCTGTTCTCATATCTGTGTCTTATGTTTGATGCTGTTTGCTGGATGCTGCGGTGTGATTTGTGTAGTATTGCCTGAGGGGAGGGCGAGCCTGTCGCCTGCGAGTCACGCGGCCGCAGCGCCACGCCGTCCACACATTCGTCCGGGCTGTCTGGGGCGCGCAGTGCAGAGCGATGTCCACAGATGGCAAAGATGGGAATCTGTTTCGAGGGGGCGAAGTGTCGGCACCAGCACTCCAATGGCGTGCAACTAGCCCGGGCTGAGCCTTGCCCCTTTGGTGGCGATTCCCGTGAGAGCTGCCCCTTGCGGAACCTCTGCGCCTTCACCCACGGTGAGGCAGAGCAGCAGTGTCCCCCGATCTTCCGTGCACGGGGCGATTCTCAGGGCCATGCTCAGGGCCATGATGGCGAGGAGTCCGCAGCCAATGTTGTGAAACGGTCGCTGGGCCGCGCCATGGACCAGGTTCTGGCACTGCTGGCTGAGGCTCGTGCGCTGGGGCTGGTGGATGACGTGCGTAGCGCCGAAAGGCGCCTGAATTCAGTGCAGCGCCTGTCCGGTCCCATGCCCAGCAACCCAAGCAACCAGCCTGCACCCCAGCCTGGACCCAGCCAGGAGGCAGCTGTTTCGATGCCACGAGGCGCCCTGAGCCGGGCATCTTCCTGCGACAGTTTCTTCGATGGCGAGAACCTGCGATTTGTGTTGGCACCTTCAACGCCTGGGGACATCACCCGATCCAACTCACCGCGATCTGCGCACTCTCAAGCTCACATTCCCCAAGTGTGGGAGGAGTGCCAGGGTTACCACGGCATCTACAGACCCAGCTTGCCCTGTGCTGCCAGCATAGACTCCGCGCTGCGCAACGTGAGCGAGCCAGCATCGCTGCAGTCGCTGCAAGTGCCATCCTCCAGCGCAGCGCAGGAGGCGTTTGAGGAGGTGCCGGCATCAGCGGTGAATGCTTGGCAAGATGCCGTGGCCCCGCTGGTCCTGCGTGCCCCACTGCGCAGGCGGAGCAGCAAGGCATCTGCGGATGGACCTCCAAGCCTTGGCTTCATGTGGCACACCAGCCCCTTTGCCATCTCAAGGACACCCAACATCCATACGCCAGTCAGCCACCACTCTCCGGCAAGGTCTCCAACATCCTTCAGTGGCTACTGCTCTCCCATCCCAGGTTTCCCCTCTGGAGTTGCTTCCCCCAACCAGAGGCGATCAGGCTACTCTTCTCCATCCACCATGGGTGGTGCAGCTTTCTTCGCTGGGGCAGCCACCCAGAGCGGCCTCATGCGGCGGCTGATGTCCCTGCGCGAGGCCACCTGTTCGGCCTGTTGCATGTTACTCCTGGCATCATCGTAGACAGGGCTTCATGTTTCTAACTATTGCCAAGTTCATTGTAGACATTGATGCGTGTTCATTATAGACACGACTGTCAGTACTGCGTCTTGGAAAGGCACGGGGCGAGGAGCGGGAGGATGACAGCGAGTGGTCCAGCGGGGACAGTTCGGACGGTGGAGAGGAGCCCAGCCTGCAGCAATATCTCCAAAAATATCGCCCCATAGATAGCCGTTGTGGAAGCTGCAGAAGAATCGCAAACCACAAACAAAGGCCCAAATCCTACCTTATATCGCCCAGGAGTATCGACTATAAAAATTGTGGTGACACCTGAGGCGCCCGACTTGCTGGAGCTGCTGCTGAAGCATGCAGAGCGGGTGGCCCCGCGCCGGGCCAGCGAGCCGAGGCGCGAGGTTCTCAACATGTTTGAAACAATTCGGGATCGATTTCGGGTGCACTTATCATGAGGATTCATGAGGGTTATCGTTTTGTAAGGGTCCGTCAGTTGGAGCCCAGATTTTGGAGAGTAAATTTGGAGGACCCGGAGTGCGAAAAATGTCCTACAAACCCTAAGCCCTATTAAATAGTAGTTTGCATTTTCTTTTCCATTATCCTTATATTTCCCCAAAATATACCCCATTATAAGATTTTCTGTTCCATTATCCTTTATATAACCCCTAACATAGTACCCCATATTCTATTTACAACCCTAAACCCTAAACCCTAAATTCTATCTACTTAAGGGGGAGAGGTCGCTCTGCCTGGACCTCAGCTCGGAGCTTCTACCCGTGCGGCTCCGCGGGCTGCTTCCCTGCCATGCGATCCCCTTCTTCAACGCTTGGGTTCAGGCACAACGTGGACTCATAATATAGCAAAATACTGTAAAAGAATATAGTAGAAGATAGTAGAATATAATATAGTATATTATAGCAGAGTATAGTCTAATATAGTATAATATATACTATAAGTGTAGTATAATATAGTCATCGCAAAGAATCCCAAACTTCTTTTAGAAACCCTGCAGGCGCTGCTGGCGTGCTCGCCGCTGGCCCATTTGCTGGCACAAGTATCCTGGCAGAATCGGCAGCCGCGCCCAGCCTACAACTGCCTCATGCAGCTCGCCTGGGAGTTTTACGGCAGCGACGGATCCAGGCAGACCTATGCCGAGGACCCATTTCTAGGGGAGAGGGCATGATTGGGGGTTGGGACAGGAGTCCTCATAATACACGGAACTCCTACAATCCCCAATCAGTGCTCAGCTGCCTGTTTTTGAGCAGTCAAGCAACTTGTCCAGCAGGAAGCTGATTCCATAAGCTGGAACCCGGCGCGCAGACCGATCGAATCAGTTGCTGCAATGCCTCTGAGCAATCGTTTGGTGGCCATCGACGCAACATTGTTTGCGGAGCCACTGCTGAGACGCTTCGAGAGAGGCAAGTCAGTGCAGGAGGCACCCGTCTTTCCAAACCTGGTGGCTGGTCCTGCTGACATGTTCTCCTGCTTTCTACGTTTCTTCCTGGGGGAAGCTTGGCGAGCAAAAAGCATTTCGTGGTAGATTTTGGCAGGACGGTGTAGATACTGGATGAAGAGATTTGCACTGCAAGGAGCTGCACGATGAGTGCAAGTGGCCCACGCTGTCTGCTGTGCCCTACCAGCATGAGGATTCCCCAATGATGAGGATCTTCGGGGGGCTGGTCCGTACCAACTCCCGGAGGAGCCGTGTCAGCAGTTTGGGAGATGGCCACGCACACACCGATGTCGCGCCCTTCCTGCTGCTGCACTTGGACCTTGCGGACCCAGGGGATCCGAAGACCCCGATAACTGTGGAGGCGGCGGTGGAGCAGCTCCTTGGGTTTTGCATTTTAGTATCCGCGCAATCTCCCAACATTCGGGATGAGGGGAATAGAAAGAACTTCAAACCCTAAACCACAAGGATCTAGCAAAGCTCATGGAGCCAAGGGTCCTTCGACGCCACGAGGCCCGGTTCTTGCGGCTGCCGCCCTTCCTGCTCATTCATCTGCAGCGCTTCCGGACTGGCAGCGATGGCTTGCCAGACCGCGTGAGCCGCAAGTGTGGGGGCCTCAGTACAAAACGAAACAGCTGGAGTTTTGACCCTTGGGATCTCTTAGGCTTTAGCTATTAGCTGAGTTGGCTCAGCTGCTTTCTGGAGTATTTCCTGAGTGCTGCAGGCCGCCTGGGTTTGCATATGGAGCTCGAAGAAGCTACAGGCTACACCCTGCGCTCGGTGGCCTACCACCTGCGCAGTGCCATATGCCATTATGGTGAGATCCCAGAGAGTGGGGCCTACAAGGCTTTCGCTCTGCACTTGGAGGAGGAGGACAGGCCAGAAAGCAGCGGAAGCGCAGGCGGAAACGCAGGCGGAAACGCAGGCGTAAGCGGTGGAAGCTGGCACGTCTTGGATGATGCAGCCGTGCGCTGCAAGCAGAAGGACATCCAGGACATCATCGACTCCGAAGGTCACCATGCCTGTTTCTTGATGTTCCGGCGCGGTGATACAAAGACCGTCAATCTCAGGCCACATGCCTCTTAGCTGCATGTGAGAACCTGCGTGACTATTGTCTCAACGCCATGACTGTGTCAGTGTCTTCCCAAGGCAGTTTTCTCATAGAGGATGGCAAGTGAGGCCGAAACTCAGGCTTCCATGCTTTCCAAACCTGCTGGCTTTCTGTTGGCTGCTTCGTTGAATAAAGGTTTGGTCATCACCAGGGAAGTCAAACATTTTCAGGTTTTCCTGTAGCCAAGGCGGAGTGCATCAGAAAGTCGGCAGAAGTGTACATAACGCATAGCCGCATAGCCTGAGATCATCTAGCCGAAGCAGCGCCGAAACAAGCCACCTAGTACGTCTTGTGACAGAGTCATGTGGAAAGAGGTGCTTTGACATTAGGCGTCTTGGATGCTTCCTGTAGGCCTCGAGAAGCAGGACCGCATTCGAGGCAACATGCGTCACAGAAGTTTCCATTTTGTTTTCGCTATCCCAATATGCAATGTAGTAGTTTCCATGTTCTTTTCCGTCATCCTAATAGGCCCCCCAAGGATAGGTCACCACGCCCTTGAGAAGAATGAAGCATCCTGGTAGCTAGCTTCTTGGTGACTTGAGCCTCCCCGGAAGCCATCAGCACTATGGTGCTATGGGCCTTGAGCACAGGTAGGCTGCATTGTTACAAGATTGAGTTTGGAATTACAACAACAAATGTTCCTGCCAGCTTCCGCAGGGAAAACGTGTGAGAATGATGAGGCAATGCTGTTGTAGACAAAATCCTGCTTGCACGTATGCCGCAGTATCACATGATTTTAAACAACAGTCAGCTGCACACAAGCATAGCAAAACGCCTAATCTTCATGATATCTCATGAAGACTAGCATGAACAGAGCTAGTCTGATAGGGAATTTTGGATGCTCCCATTGAACATCGATATGAGTCGTACAATTTTCATGACGGCACATGTAGAGATCGGCAGGGACCTCAGACGCAGACGCTGCGCATGATTGCTGGTGGAACGCATCCTTTGTTTCAGTTTCTTAGGGCAGATCAACGCTTTGTGCCGCGAAGTGCTGAACCTCTTCAAGGCCGCTGCTCATCACACTTATCTTTGGCAATGGGCTTTGTTGGAGGCCATGCACCCGGAGACACCCTGTGAGCTGTCCGCCCTCATGGAGGGGGCGGACTGCTCGACGAGGAAGACTACTTCGCTGGATGTGGGTCAGCTCCTTGTATGCCAGCAATTCCAGCTCCTTGCATGCTTCATGTTCCTCATGCTCAGGCCAAGTCTTGCTGTTGGCCGATTTGGTGGAGGCCCTCGGCAAGCCGGTAACGCGCCCATCAACAGAAGACGTCTTCATTGCTACGTGCCGTTCTCGGGATGGGTTTGCCATTGACTCTATTGAGCAAATAAAGCCTTGCAATCCCACATCCTCCATTCACATGTTCTTGGGAATCAGAAACTCAACATCCGTTGCGTTCGCGGTGTTTGAGCCACGCGCACACGAAACATGTTCGCCAATACTTAGTACCTACGCGACATCGAACGCCGTGAAGCCAAGAACAAATTCACACATCATCAATACATGTTCTCAAGTGCGCAGGTGGTCCAAACATCTCAGTCACACGTTTGACACCTATAGCTGTTTGCTGCAGTTTTGCAGCAGGGCAATTTATAGCAAGGTCACCCGAGGTCACCCGGAAAATAGTGAAATTAGCAACTCCAGCCTGAGCCACAATTAGTTGAACAACCTGATCCACCAATTTTGCGGGCCTTGCTTGTTAACCCTACAAGCCTCAAGCCCTACACCCCAAAAAATGGGGACCTCGACCCCAGTGTTTATCCATAGGACGTCCTGCACCCCTAAAACATTTGTTTTGCGACTCCAATTTTGGCCAAGTCCGCCTATCTGTAGGAGCCTCCTAGAGACATTGGAAGCCCTACACCTTACCTTTAGGTTGTGGGCTGGAGGCCCGGGCATGCCTTCATGCCCTGGCAGGGTTCCTGGAGATCTTGGAGGGACCGGGATTTGAATCAGGGAGCTCGGGATCATGAGTCTGACCGCCTTTCCATCGGGCTTTGGGCATCTTGAGTCTAAAGGTGCCAGGAAGGTCTTTTCAGGTCCTTCTAGGGGTCTACAGGGGCCTCCAGGTTCCTTCCAGGGGTCTCCGCCTCCAGAACTTTCAGGCCCTCGGATGAAGATTTTGGAGGCTCTAGATTTTTCACGGGGTTTATTTATATCGCTCTCACCATATCTTTATGCGCAGGCTCACGCTTCATCGGGCGCTCCTGCTTGACTTGTGGCTGCGGTCCCTCACCTTGTACCGGTCGTCAAAGCTGCTGTGTACTCTGCGAATCTCTACCTTAGCGCTTATTGACGTTGCTTGCCTGTCTGCCTTTGCTATGCTTCTTTCTCGCCTGGCTTTTGTTGGTCCTTTCGTCTTGGTGGCCGTCCCAAATCCACCAACACATCGCATTGTGACTGACATGATTTTAGGTACTACAAGCGCAAGTCTCCAGAAGTGTGGCCAGGCGTGGCTTACCTATCCAGCGACAAGTTGTTAGTTGTAGTGTTTGTGGTGGCCCTGACACAAAGTGGATGCGCTTGAGTTCTGCAAAGGCCACCAGTGGACACGCTGAAAAGGCTGAACACCAGTCTTGCCTGCTTCTTGATGTTCCGGCGCGGCGACACAAAGACCGTCAATCTCAGGCCACATGCTTCTTAGCTGCACGTGGGAACCCACGTGACTATTGTCTCAACGCCATGACTGTGTCAGTGTCTTCCCGAGGCAGTTTTCTCATAGAGGATGACAAGTGAGGCCGAAACTCAGGCTTCCATGCTTTCCAAACCTGCTGGCCTTCTGTTGGCTGCTTCGTTGAATAAAGGCTTGGTCATCACCAGGGAAGTCAAGCAGTTTCAGGTTTTCCTGTAGCCAAGGCGGAGTGCGGCAGAAAGTCAGCAGAAGTATACATAACGCATAGCCTCATACAGTAGCCTGAGATCATCTAGCCGAAGCAGCGCCGAAACAAACCACCTACTACGTCTTGTGACAGAGTCTTATGGAAAGAGGTGCTTTGACATCAGGCGTCTCGGATGCTTCCTGTAGGCCTCGAGAAGGAGGACTGCATTCGAGGCAACATGCATCACAGTAGTTTCCATTTTTCCATTATGCGTGTTGCCAGTACAGTGCTGGCTTAAGCTTGGAATTGCCCAAAAGCCGGACGACGTTTCACCTGCGCATCATTCTTGAAACATAGCCAAATAAAAGTTGATTGCTCTTTTCGTTGATTGAAGCATTTCCGTGCGCAATTTCCGCTTTCATCATTGATTCCAGTGTGCCGCCAAACGACGACCTTTGGTTCAAACTCTCTAGCACCGGCTTCGTCCAGCGCAAGTTGTGCCCACGATGGCCTCATCATTGCAGATGTTAAAGGCTAGGTCCTCCATGGCATTTCTTATTTCTCTGTTCACCATCATGCGCGCTGAAGGACATCGGATTAAATGTCCAGCCAGTGCCTGAGGAGAAAGATTCCTTGCATGAATCTATTTGCTGCATTGTTGAAAGGAGTGTTGGAATAGAGCTTCGTTGGCCGAGCGCTCCCCAGTGGAGTTAATATGTCGTTGCAGCTGCTGCTATCTCTGTTTGGACGATGGTGCGAGTTGGGTAAGCAAGTTACGGTACTTGCACTCAGACGGAAAGGTTTACAGTAGCGTGTGTCGGCAGTCCGAGCAGGGCTGTGCAGAAAAATGTGAAAGTGCCAACGGTCCCACACCAGCACAGTTGGCAAGGACTTTGATGCTGTGGAGGCAGGGAAAGGCCCCACTGTGCGAACACCCCTCTCATAACCTGGCGTGTTGCACGGTACCGGCACTGTAGCTCTTGCTTATGAATCTGGCTCAGGTTGTTGACTGCAAGCTTGTGCCCAGTCGGCTTGACTGAAATGAGAAGACGCATGCTGAAGTATTCAGATCGTCTCTTGCCGCGCTGGACATTTCTGGGATGTTGGCTTTCTATGTTTTGACCGCTTAGGGTCACCAGGAGAAAGGATCTCTGATCCTACAACTGTTTGATCTCTTTCGCTTCAGAAGCAGTCTCTGGCGCGACATTCCCAAATCTACCCGTGGAAGGGCTTTGACGTAAGAAGGTTATTGCATTAGGACCCGCAGGCATGCACCGCCAGACACGGCGGAGCATGCGGATCTTGACATCTGAAGTTAATTGGTAGTTTCCTAAAGTAAGAGGACCCCCATGCAGACCCAAAATACTATAATCCTTATTATGGTGACCCCCAAAATGGTAATGTGGTAATTTGGGGAAACCCCCCAATTCTGGAGTATGCAGGGGACCTGCGACGTGCAGGTGCATTCTCGAGCAACGTAAGCGTCTTACACAAGCGGATGACGGCAACAAAATCTTTATCCACAACCGGTCACACCGGTAGTGGTGAAGAAATGCTCTGAGCTGGAAGGGGATATGTGGTGTCGCCTGCCAATGAAATGGAGAACACTTGGGGACTGATTGCCGTGTGCATCTGCTGGGGAAGATTGGGAAGGCTGAGCTTTCGAATACGCTCGGCGAGGGCAATGCATGTCCGCGCTGAGAACACCTCGCGTTGCTGCTGCCTGAGGCATAGAAAAGTGCAGGCTGAGCAAAGGGCCGAACATGTTGTAGCCTTTGCAGCTGCATGGGTGCCAAGTTATTGAAGAATGTAATCAGAATGTGTCCTGTGCCGGCCGTGAGCCATTATCAAAATGGGTCTTGACCTTCCGAACTGGGAACGGATGGCGGAACAGATGGTTACCAGCCAAATCCCAAAGCAGGCGAAACAAATAAGACCATTAATGTAACTGCTAGTGCGGAACCGCCTCGGCAAGGGTAGAGGAGTGCTGCAGACCCACTAATCCCCCCCTGTTCATGAACGTGGCAAGGAATGCAAGTACGACTAATGATCATTTGGCCGGGTTCACTGCTACAAGCATTTTTTGTCTCACCTTTCTCGGCCGCACCACTTCCCCCGACCTCTCCCTCAACTGAAACCCAACTTTTCGGCACCCACGCCAAGGCGGATCGAATCGTGAGTGCTGGAGGGGGGGGTTAACTTCCTCAATCCTAGTCTCCGAGCCATCTAAGCGCCCCAGACCGCCAGCCTCAGCGGATTAGGGACTAAGACCAAGCCAGGCGCATCGCCGTCAGACGTCCATTGACAGACCACATAAGAAATATCCATTAATATGAACGGCCGAAGCCGAGAGAAGGGCAGCTTCAAGAGTACTTCGTTCACTTCGGTCGGCCTCAATTCCTCGGAGTTAAGATAGTGTTGAGTGTTGATTTTTTGTCATGTACGACATGAGGTCTGCTTCTACTGGCCCATTGCCGAGCCTGCTTTGCCCGTCTGCGGGGGCACTCTGCTCCATGTGCATCGCGTATGTGTGTTTTTCGCTGACTATGTGATCGAAGAAGGTGCAAAACATTGTGTTGCGGTTCAGGGGACCTGCAGCCCGAAAGTTGAGCTTCACAGCCCAAGCATGCACTGCGAGGCCTTTTAGTAAATTGAAACAGAAGCGGAAGCGCAACCTGATCGATTCTCCAACCCTGTCCGCAGGCGAGCGAAGGCTTTGGGTGAGGGCCTTTCCTGCCAACGCGCCAAGACACTGCGCACGCTGCAATGTTTTGCAGCCAACGCAGGGAGACAAGCACTCACGTCTCCAACGCAGAGGCAGGGTGCGCATGGTGTTGTTTTTGTTGTTTTTGTGAGCGCTTGTGATGTCCTGCAGGCGGACCAGGCATCCCAAGAGGACCACCAGGCGGTGTTTTCACTTAGCATTGCCGCTTGATCCAAGTCTTCTGTTGCAACAGACCCTTTTGTACCTCTGTCCGAGAGGGACTCCTCCGAATTCTTCTTGAGAGGCCAGTCGCGAAGTGTCTGCGATGTTCGACTCGAACGGGCAGACGCTCGGAGCACGGACGGCCTCATCCGGCAACGCACGTCAATGTCGTTAGCCCCTGCCTACCTGCCAGTTCGCGCAACCCTGAAGAGATGCAGAACGGGGTCAGGCGCTCATCTTCACTGGAGTTTTTGGCGCGTGAGTCTTCTCGGACAGTTGTGGTAGCCAGGGGCAAGTGCTTGTAAACCATGCGTTTCCATGACATTTAATTATGACCATAAGCCTTGGGGTTTCTATTTGCGGGAGGGGGAGGGCCATTCCTTTGGCTTCGCAGGTTCCGCTCATGTTTTGACTTCGAAGCGCTGAACAGACAAGCTCACTAGCCGCATTGACAAGAAACAACCGAAACTACGCATCCACGCTCGCTTCCGCGTCATACCTTGCATCTAGACGTATACTGGGAACAATGGATCCGCATTGCCTTCGCCTGGATGCAAACCACCTGTGTTCCGCAGTTTTTTAATTCAGATTCTGTCTTTCCGATGCGAGAAAGGGCGTACTTGTAGAACAAGACCTCGTGTAAACTAAAGTCTACCCCATCCTGTCGTGCCCAAGTTTAGCGCTATTCTTAGATCGATGTGCAGAACAAGTAGCAATCTGCCCAAGTCCCCAGCGTGCTGTATGTTCCCATCTGCCACACATCACCATTCATCCTGTCGAGCAGACGCTTGTACAATTCAGCGATATCATGCTGAGTATGTGCCCGAGGCCACCCGGCAAGCGCCGCCCGCCACAAATCATCAGCCTCCAGAGTAGTCTGAAAGCCTTGCGCGCCCGTGTCACAAATTATTTGCCGCGCCGAACATATTCAGCGCGTGGCTAAGAAGCAGCAGTTTTGCTAGCAGTGACTGTCAGGATTGATGTTTGCGGCTTTCATTCATAATCTGAGCCCACCGGAACCTGACCTGGAACCCGTGCCCAGTTGTGGCTGAAACCCTTAAGCGCTCGCTGCTGTGACAGCTATCAGTGTTTTCAGTTTTTGAAACGGAGGACCCGGAGCCCTGCAACCCCCCCCAACCATCCCCAACCCTTGCCGGAAGCGGGAACCCCCCGCCCCCGCAAAACCTTTCTGAACGCTTTTTTTGAGCCCTGCCGTGCCAAGCCTCGTTTTGGCTCAAGAAATCCCGCGGTTGCGGAATGCGCCACTCGGCGGCTTCGAAACTCCTGAGGGCACAGCTACCAGGAAGGGTTGGTTCTGGAACAGGTTCCGGGCCGGGTGGCGGGTGGTGTGCAAACCCTGGGCTTTCATGGATCGGTTCTGCTGCTGGGGATGTTAGCTGGGTTTACAGTGCCAGCGCTGGGTAAGAAAATAATTCAGCGAGACTTGTAAAGCCCGCGCAAGATGTTCGGAGGTGCCACTTTGTGCGATTATGCAAGTTCTACACCATGTTGCATGTTCAAGCGGAAGCCCGATGGCATATTGGAGTTGGTGTCGCTTGAGGCTCCTGCAGAAGGCGAAGACATGAAGCTGTGATCTCCTCGGGCGTGTCAGCAGAGTTTGCTAGCCTAGCGGTGTCAAGCTGTGCTGATGTGATAGTGAGGTTGCTGCAATCCCGAATTGAGGCAGCAATCGATGCGTTGCGCTCAGAGCTTTCCATCACGTGGCAACCTTGTGCTGAATGCTGTGGAGCATGCGCCACGTGATCAATTGAGACCCTTTGCGATAGGTAGCGCGACGTTTACGAGGCAAGACAGCAAGATGACTTGGAGTCAGAGTTGGGCATTCTGGATTGGATTCTCGTGTGCCACCAGGGGAGCAGCTCCTGCGCCGATGAAGAGTAGAACCACTTAATTCGATATCTGGAACCGTGGGTGAGTCTTCATTAACTCGCACATCGTAGACTTCGTAGACTGGCATGACAGTAACAGTTGTTAGTCGAGCAGGCTTCACACATTCGCGGGCCACGTTCGCAGATCCCTGGTTTTCCGTTCCAGCGGTGCCTTCCGTGCTGATGAGGATAAGTTTCGACCTCGTGGGTCAGCAGCGCTAGTCCCAACCATTAGGAGAGGCAAAGCAGCTGAAAGAAGACATGTCTTTCGATCTTTTTGAATAGAGCTGAACCTAGAGTGAGACATTCGGATTGGGCATGATCTCTATCCGCTATCCAGCCGCCAGCACCTGGCAATTTGCTCCGCTCCTGGCAACAAGTTCCGGGCGCTCTTTCCGAATCCCGCTGCGGTACGCAGGGTTTCGGCCAGCCACCAGTCGCAGACTGTGAGCTCGTTTGACCGTAGCCATTTGACTGGCAATTTCAAGTTCAAGATTGAAGACTTTATTCTGATTTGGGGGAAGGCGTCGGGTGAAAAACCATTGTGCAGCAGCCAAGCATGCGACAGTGTTGTGCTGTTTCACGATTCCTGGTCCAAGCAGGCTCCACGTGTTCACGTAGTCCCGCTAGTACAAAGCTCCAGACATCTCCAGATTCTTATCAAGTTTGTACTACGCCTGGGCAGTTTTGTCTCATGCGCTGATGCACGTCAGTCAGGCGGCAGCAGGTTTTCAGTAGACCAGGACATTAATAGAGCTACGTTGACAAACTTCATCCTGTCATGTATGGTATTGTATGGGGTCTCCCGATTTGCGTGGCCTTTGGGATCTTGCTTTTCTTGCTCCGTCTTCATACTCCCTCCAGGCTCCCTCGAGGATCAGGACCTTTGTATGCCCATTGCAGGGAACACAAAGCCATGCTCAAGACGCATTCATGTGCAGCTGCAAAGTGGATACCCAAGGTCACAACTCGAACCTGCTGGCGCCTGTGTTTGGAAATGCCGGATTATGCACCGCCTCAAGTCTAGGAACCCTCAAGCCTATAGTTGGGGCCTGCACTTCCCGGGACCCCGCACCGCAGTGTGCTTCATGTCCTTTCGAACTCCCTTGAGCTTGCAAGTCCAATTGTTGGATGCCTCAGACCAGGGAACCAGCCCCGAGGGTCTCCGGCCCTTCTGCTAGATTGCTCGATTGTTGCATGAAGTTGGATGAGTTTGTTTGGAGCTTCTGGTCTGTTGCCCAGCAGATGCAGTTAGTCAGAAAGTCAGCATAGTCAAAGTTTCAGGAAGTATACAGTATACATGTCGGCATTTGGTGCAAACTTGCAGCCTTACAGATGTGGATGCCTCACTCCAAAAGAAACATTGACACGCAGCACGACATGTGCACGGTTTTCTGGGGCTTCGCCTCACCCTTTCCCACGGCGGTTCCCCATGTGGGCTCGTGGCTGCAGAGTTGATGCCCTCCGACTTTTGGTACCAGATTCAGAGGATCTCAGAGGCAAGTCTTGCTGGAGCACTGCCATTACTCCTTGTTCTGAGGCGCGGCGGGCTGCCACCTGCTCCGTACAGGCTCTCCAAACCGTGCCCCATTTGTTTCGCAGCCGTTCCAAAGCTTCCCGAGGCTTGGTCCAGCAAGCTGCCAAGGCCAGATGCGAAGTCAAAGTTCGCATGGTTTCGCATGCTTGCGTTTGGTTTAGACAAACATCTGGGAAGGCATCGCTTGCCTTACCAGCTCCTGTGCCAGCGAGGTGCTGCAGCTACAGCATGCGGGAAAGCAAATGGAGAGCCATGAAAGAGGTTGAACACTTGCTTGCCAGGCCGAGCGATTGTCACCGAGGCGAAGCCAAAAAAACGGCGGCTGTTGCGGCCCAAGGCCAGGAAGGGGCCTCAGGTGGCCGTTGGTGCGAGGTCCTGAATGGTCCTGAGAGTCTCAGGGTTTGCTTCCTGCTCAGGAGGAGCTTCTCAGAGATGCAACGCACCACGACGTGCCCGTGCGCCGCAAGGTGAGGGGGGGTATGGGATACCCATGCCTTCCATGAGATGGTGATTCACTGCGCCATCACACATTCTCAGTCGGAGTGACAGGCAGTGAAGGATCTCGGCAGATATCCCAATGACCCGGAAGCCATCGTGGCTTTGGCCAAGGACTGCTCGGCTGCAAAGTTGATACGCACGGCCTGTCTTGTTGTCCTTGTTAAGGCTCTTGGTGACGAAGATGTTGCAGCGCCCTGCATGACTTGCTAGCGTGAAGAGTCCACACCACGAGACTGAGCAGGTACAGCTTGCTGCGCAGGGCGCCATGTCCAAAGCTGCTGACATTGGCGATGAGCGCACCGTGCCAGCCTCAGCGCTGCAGCACTGCAGCATGGGCAGGTCTTTGCGAAGTCTTAGAGCTGATCGCTGCACAGTTATCCGGAAATTGCAAGGTAAAAGCGACATTGGAGCGTGTGTCCAGCACATGTGCAGTCAGCTCAGCAAAGCGGCACCGTCTGACAAATTATGTTTCTGCAGGCCACGGCGTGCTTTCGCATGACCTCTGAGGAGTGGACAAGGATAGCGGCTTTGAGCACGCTAGCCGACATCACGGGCAAGTTTGGACATGCCGCCTCCCTTTGATGCATGAGGGGCAAGGTTTGTTCTTGACAATCCACTGAGGCCACCCGTGGGACGGAGCTCGACCTGCAGGCAGTGGGATACCTCAAAGTCAAGCAATTCTTTAAACTGTGCACGCAGGTGGACGAAGCTGTCCAGGCTCGTTTGAAGGATGAGGATTGGGGAGCCTGGACCCAAGCTGCCCATTTGAAGGCTGAAACGTAGGAATTGCAGGAGGTCAGAGACTGTCAGAGACTGTCAGAGACATTTCACGTGTTCAAATGGCTCGACGTTACTCCTGTAGTGTTCTCTCACGTCCCAGTTCGCCATGGCTCTGGTTGCGCCGTCCTTTTCGAAGCAGACAGCTCACCCGCAGCTACCAGCCAAAAAGTCGGCTTGCATACGGCCTCCTGCCACTGCAGGCGTTGTAGAGGCGGGCCTGCCGCAGCTGCCGGGTTCGGCCTTGGCTGCTTCTGGAGCTCTGCTAGCTCTCTTGGCACGAGTTCCTGCCGGGAAGAGGCGCTCTCGGAGTAATCTTGTGTGCCTTCGGGCAGGTACCTCAGGTGCGCTGACGGAGACGCTGAATGTGACAGAGGTCTACAGGCTTTTAAAGAAGGCCCCAACACAGCAGCACGCACTGCAACTGGCTGCGCGATTGCGCAAAGCTGCGAGAGAGGGCAAACGGACCAAGGATGGCCGTTCGCTGGACGCTCAGGTTGTGGACGAAGCTTTGGATGTGCTGCTGGAGAACAACGCTAGGCTCAAGACGCCTGTAGCTGTCCCTCGGACCCCCAGCTACTACGATGATGAGGACGACGAAGAGGAAACCCTGAACCCTTTTGCTCGCGTGCGCCAAGAAGAGGCGCCCTGGGCCGAGGAGGCTTTCCCAGGTGCCGACGGCCGCGATGAGTTGGTGCAGGCGATGGCAGAAGAGGCGGCCCAGGACCAGGCGGAGGAGGAAGGCTTTAGGGGGCGTGGCTACAGAGGAACAAGTGCTGAGGAGGATGAGGACAGCATGGGGGACTATGCCGAGGACATGGAGAAACAAAAGGAAGAGCCGCCCAAGGCTCCGCCCAAGGCTCCGCCCAAGGCTCCACCTCGGTGGAAGTCAGGAACAGCGCCTTCCGAATCTGAGGCGGGAAGGGATGTGGACCGCGTGGATGACGGAGACGATGGAGACGTGCCTTATGAGCTTTGGGAGCAAGTCATCTCACCGAAGTTCAATGTTGTGGACAGGGTTTGGAAAGCCCCGACATCGAGTGACCTGCCGAAGGTGCCAAAGCTCAGTGAGGATGCCATGGTTCCCGAGAGCGCGTGGCTTCGGATGCCACATATTGCCGTGAACGGCATGACGAACTGTGGCAAATCATCCTTGATCAACCACATTGTGCGATGGACATATGCTGCCAAAGCCTCGTCACGTGCGGGGCGAACCACAAGTATAGACTTCTACGTAGTCAACAACCGCTTCGTTCTGGTGGACCTGCCCGGATATCCGGATCCAGAAGAGATGGCTCACCAGGGAGTACTGAAAAGGTGGGAAGCCGCATGGGAGGATCTTGTGCTGCGGTATTTGAAGATGTGTGAGGAGGGCGTTTATGACCTCCGTCTCATGATGCACTTGCAGCAAAGCCACAAGAGGCCCTCCAGAGCATGCAGGCGGTTTGTGGAAGAGCTGCAGCAACGGAAGCTTCCCATGCTCCTTATCCTGACCAAGGACGATCACCTAGTAAAGCCAAATGATCAGCGGAATGCCTATGCCACGCAGATCAAGAAGACCCTTCGGATGGAGGGCCCCCACATCCACTACACCTCGAAAGGAAGCTTGGAGATGGGCCGGCGAAGCAAGAAGCACGTGCAGAAGTGGATTCGGACAGCGGTGACTGCTGAGAGTTCAGACCAGGTCAAGCAGCTTCTGAAGGAAAAGTGGGAGAACCGGAGCATTTCAGCGATCAAAAGGACGCCTGAAGAGCTCCAAGCCAAGAAAGAGTTCTGGAAAGCCCGGTACAGGAAGCTAAGGCAAGAAAAAAAGGCACAGAGGAAGAAAGAGCGGGCTGCTATGGCCAGGGCAGAACGTGAAAGGAAAGCCTCTGGCGAGTCTCAGGAGTTGGAGCTGGAAGACGAGGCCACCCCAAGCTTCCTATGACCTTCCCATGACAAGCAAAGGAGCCACGAAGATACCAGAAGACGATCACCTCCAGAATCTCAGAAGGCCTCACCCAGGTGGCCAAGCTGCTGCACGGCGGCCGGACTTTGACGACTAAGCGCCCAAACTTTGCGAAAGGCTGCTAGCGAAGCTGGACGAGGAAAGGGACGATTGCGTGGACCAAAAAAGCCCGGCTGCCGGGGTCCAGTGCCGTGGGATCCTGTTTGCATCCGCTCAAGTTTGCGAGAAGCGAAAATATTCCAAGATTGCAAGCATTCCTGAGCCAAAGATTAAGCATCATCGCTAATCATTGGGCTTCACGATGCCCTAAATGTATCGAAACGTAAGGATCCAACATGTGTTCCCTAGAAGGTGGGTCCCCTAGTTTCGTGATTCCCGCAAGAGTCAGTGTGGCAGGCATGCCTGTTGTCGAAGCTCGAATATTCTGCATCACCAGCTGCTCAAGCTATGTGGCCATTTTTTACACAGTAAGGTTAAGCAAAATGCATATGTGTCAACTTGTCTGTTTTCCTACCAGTGTGCAGTTGTGCGACGGGCATCCATAAAGAAACAGCGGCGAGTCACAACGCGACCTGCAAATCTTAACATCACCCAGCCACAGCAACAAGCTCCAAGCATTCGAAGAGGCTCGGCTTCAGCTGTAATGCCTTGCAGTTTCCGACATGCAGTGGGTGTACCAAGTGCAGGGCTTCATGTGAAGGCCGAGGTGAGCCTTGTGGGCGCTGAGCCTGGGCCTTGCAAGCCGCTCCGCATGGGCGAGGCAAGAGGATTGGATGTGACACTGGAGTGATTTGGGGGACCTGATGCGCTGTTCATCCCAGTTGTCAAGTTGATTTCACCCATGTTAGCAAGGGCAAGAATGCTGGAGCATCCAGCAGCCATTGGCTCATCGGCGGTTTTCTGCCCTCATCCTGAAGACCGCACGCCATGCCACCAAAGGCGCGCTGTCAATTCAAGATGTAAGCTGTTCAGATCTGTTCAGCTTTCGTTCCTGCTTTAGACTCTAGCTATCTTTGCTCATTGTATCCGAAGCTAGGCGAAGCAGCAGGTGGAAGCTGTATCCCTCGGACCTCAGGTCAGAGAGGGCGAGGCTGGATGTTGAGAGAGTTAAAAGTTCGATCAGCATGGCCTGGGCCCCTCAGATCGTGTTCGGAGTTGCGCACATTTACGCCTCCTTCAATGACACCTTTGTGCACGTCACGGACCTGTCTGGGCGTGAAACGATTATGCGCGTGACCGGTGGCATGAAGGTGAAGGCTCGTCTCTTGTGAAATGCAGAGTCCGGGTCAGAGTCCAGGCACCATGATGCGTAATCATGACGTGATCATGATGTGAGGCCGACCGGGATGAGTCGTCTCCCTATGCAGCCATGCTGGCAGCGCAGGCCAGGGATGAGCTGTCCAAGACTGGGATGACCTCAGCCAATCGTTTCAGGATGTTGCCGCACGTTGCAAGGAGCTTGGCCACTCAGCGGCACCTAGGAACTTCCAGGCTCCAACGCAAGAATTGTGGAGCTACACTCGCATGCCTGAGCTCCTGAGCTGCAACTCTGAGGCATCGGCGCGCTGCATATCAAGTTGCGAGCTACAGGCGGCACCAAGACCCGGACGCGCATGGCCAAGTCACGCGTAGACTGCAAGGAAGTGTCCATCGATCATTCCTGTCTTCCGAGGCCCGGCCCGGGAGCACAGAGCGCCCTTCGAGCGCTGGCGCGATCGGGCATGAAGATTGGGCGCATCGAGGTGAGCAGCGCAGAATGTGTGGAATCGCGGAAACACGACATGTGGGAAGCGGGTCCAGGATGTGACGCCGATCCCAACGGACTGCACCCGACGCAAGTGCGGACGCCGTGGACGGCGTTTGTGAGTGTTAAGGTGTTGCAGTCTCACGATTCCTGGCATCTTGGGCCCTGAGATTGGAATTTGACCCACTAGAGGATATGCCCGTAAGATGAAATGCAAAGCCCTTAGAGCCTTTGAAGTCCTGAAATGTCTCACACGAAAGCAGCAAGTGGCACGAGCGAGGAGGAAAATAGAATTGGCTGGGAAAGCCTTCCGCACGTTGCAGTTTACATGAACCTGCTCTGTTGCGGAGGAGGCCTTTGACCACGGCGGGTATAAGAAGCTGGTCAAGGCATTGGGTTGGGATTACACCGTTTGCAACCACGGGTACCTCTGGGTGCACTGGCTGCCTGCAAAAGGCTGGGGGCCTTCCGTGCATGGCCGACGCTGCGTGGGAGAGAAAGACAAAAAGCTAAAGCTTTGGGAGTCTGCACGGGAGAATACGGGAGACTTCTGCCTCGCAGCATAGCCGGAGCACAGCCGGCACAACTGCAGTGGTCACCGTGGGATGCGAGAAGACTTCGCGGCGTGTGCCCCTGACTCTCAGGTCAGGCGCGCAGCCATTGACACCATGGCCTCCAGAGCAGCACCCGCGCCCTCAGCAAGTTTCCCTTGTTGTGGAGGGTCCTTGATATGGGATGGTGGGATGGCAGGGTGCATTCCGAAATTAGGGCACGCTGTAACCACTACTGCATTTTCTACCATCCAAGAAAATTTTTACGATCCAGCAAGTCTTACATTGGCCCTACATGTGGAAGCTGATAAGCCCCAATATATTCAATCCCCAAGCTTCCCTGCAACTTTTCCCTTTGCATTTTTGCCAGAACTGCGAAGCGACGCTAGCGGCAGCAAAACGACTGCTTGAGGCAGGACTTCGCTTGACATCAGCCCGGACTTCCCTTCTAGGTGTGTGGATGGGAGATTTTGTGGGATCTATTCTCACTCTGTAGGAATTTCATGCTGGTTCCATGCATTTTTTGAAGATTACATTTCCCTTGGCAAAGAACAAATAAACAGGTGTGGGCAAGTACTGGCTACTTGGGTTTTCCTTTGGCTTCCTGGAGTTTTGGGCCATGTTTACGATTTACTTTATCAGGATCTTGGGTTTAGGTGCTCAACTAGACCTGGACCTGGTGTGTGCCAGGATCAGATGGGGACCGTCCGAGAGTCAGCAATCAAGGCAAGCTTCGGGGCTCAGCTCTAAAAAAAAATCCGGGGCGACTGGCTTGCCATAAATATTCACAAGAACATTGTAAGGAGGAAGATACTTGGCGAATACAGTGCCTTGCAGAGCGCCATTCCACTTGTTGTCAATTCAAGACATTGAGCCCCTTCGTGAGATGCTCCTCAGGCTATTGCAGCTTTGGTTCCCAGGGGCACGCGCGAGGCCATTGACTGGATCTCGCCCAGGCACAGCTCAAAACCCAAACAAAGGAACAAAGAAGTTTACATCACACGTGTTAAGCACAGCTGTTTATGTTTGGGCTTTGGGAGCGGATCCAAAGCAAAAAGGCTCGACGACTGGCACGAGTCCGTTCGCAGGGCGGCCGTTGTGGCAGCCAGTGACCCAGGAGAAACAGATGAGCTCCTGTCAATATTAAGGAACCCATGTCCAGTAATTCTGTAGGAAATATTGACTGTATCTCATCGGTTTGGCATCGTTCCCTGTGCACCCGAGGTTGCCAAGATCGCTGCCCGAGCCTCTCTGAGTCTTTTTGTTGCTGCTGGAACTTGTGGTGTCCAAGGAAAAAGGCGACCAGCATGCCATCGAGCTAGAGAAGAGCGCGTGTGATGATAGGACCCCAAGCTGACCATCAGACGCGGCACTGCTGCTCCCTTACAACCTGGCAGGTCATGGATTGTGCGCAAGGCTTGGGTCGTCGTCTAGGATGAGAGCGGGGAAGTCAGTAAGGGTGCCTTCAGGCCGCCACGGACTCGCTTGCAGCCACCGCCACCCTGAACGACTTGACTTCCTTGCGGAAGTTGGCACGCATGCTTGAGGACTGGATCCGTGTAATTTTCTTTTGCAAGCCCGAAGGTTGCATTCTTTTTGTCCAAATCCAAGCACTTGCAAGAAGGACTTCGATCCTCTGCCGCGGATGGCCGCCATCTATGGCATGGCTGAGCTCTGCGGCGTCGGCCACCGCAAGGCCCTTTGGTGGCTTTCGGTATCTCACAAGCATCAGGAATAGCAAATTACGATATTACAATAGGGTATATATTTGGGGGTATTCTTGTAGGGATAAGGAAAACATAATGGAAACTACCATAATGAGTTTCTGATTCTTGCGCTGGCGTGACATCTTTGGGCTCAGAGCATTTAGAGCAGGCCAACAGGACTTTGTGAGGATTCCAGAGAAAGACTTCAGGCCATGCGAAAGGCTCAGGAAAAGGCCGCTGTTCAGGATGCCAAGGCCCAGAGCTTGGTACCACTTGGGCCCGCCACCACCCTGCTCAAAGCCCTCGTTGCGCAGATTGGGCGCTTGCTGGAGAAGCTGCTGCTGAAGGAAAGTGTCCCCAAGCCGGAGATCTTGGGGAATCCGTTCCATGACCGTTCTGTCCAGAGACATCTGCGGAAGCTCCAGAGATCCGACATGACGGTGAGCAAGCGCCACAAGCGCTGGGAGGGTCCAAGGAAGAGCCGAGGTAGACCCTGGCAGTGTTGAGCTCAGACAACCAAATGCTGAGGAAGACTGAGGAACCAGGACCAGGGGAAGCTCAGGAATTATGAGTTGAGCAGGCAATGCGCCATATGGGACAGAGACATAACACAGTTGCAGTTGTACAGTGTACAGATCCCTTGGTCTCCCTTTGGCAGACGTTCGGTAGAACACATTTGAATCCCATGGTGGTGGAAATGGCGAGCCTTGCAAGCTGTGTGAACCCCTGCATGCACTTTCATGGGTATGTGCCAAAATCCTGGTCCCTTTCTTGAGCCTCTGGCCGTGAATGCTCCTAGCAAGGCTAAAAGTTGATACCTTTGGCACAGAAGTCCAAAAACCCAAGCTGGGAGCCCTGAACGCAAGACCTTGAATCCTAGAGCTGAACCCCTGAAGCCTAAACGAAGATTTGCAGGCCATTGCCCTGGCGGAGGCCCGTCTGGAGCATCGCGATCCTGGCACCCGTCAGGCGTGTGCCTGAAAGCTGAGATAATCAGGACATTTGTCTCAAAATGGTGACCTTTAGAAGGTTCGTGTTTAGGGTAATCATGATGGAGTTTCTGCAAATCAGGACCATCAAGGCCCCGTTTTTCGTAACGCCAAGTGCTAAGCCGCTAAGCGCCGTGCCAGTGCTAGACACCCACGAAGGGTCCACGTTGTCAACATTTTGAGAACAGCTTGGGCGAGTAGCAATTAAAATAGCAATTACATCAGCAACACGGGACCAGCATGTAAGGGTGATAAGAAAGCAACAACAGCAGTTTCAGCAGAAAGGTGTGAAAAGCTACTTGTACGAAAGAAAGGCGGTGTTTTCCTTTCCTTCCTCCCAAACCCTTATGCGCCCTCCCCACGCAGGTTGCACCAAATGATTTCACACCAAGTTTTTGCCATCGTCAAGATCATGGAGAAAGGAGGGGGTATGCAAGTCGGAGAATATGTTGAACTCTGGCTTTTTTGTTTGGTATCTTATGTATGCTCGAAAAGAAATTGTCACCAAGACCCGGGTGCGGTGCTAAGTCTGCTTTGCTGTTGTGGCTGAGGAAGACGGTCAAAATAGACAAATAGGTCCAGGAGCCATAGTTGCCAAGGGGACAGTGATGGCATAAGTCTACCTTAATGGAATTACAACAGTCGCAGTCGGCCTGAGCCTGAATGTCAGTACCATTCATTTTTGCCACAAGCGTAAACAGGCGTTCTCATCCAAATGCAGCCGCAAGACATCCCTACCAGCCCCTTCGGTTCACGTGAGATGACACAACCTGCAGCGCAACGCTGGGGAAGCGCCTCAGGATAGGAACTTAGTTGAATGGTTGAGCCTCTCAATTGCAGCCGCATTGCATGAAAGCTATAGTACAAGGGTTTTTCTGGCCATGGAGACCAATGGCAATGGCAATGGCAAGCGAGAGCTTCAGGGCATCTTGGAGATCAGCGAGGCCATCCAGAGACATGCGGGCTCTTGAAATTGGCTTTCTTGCGAAACACCAAGATTTTTTTGTTGATACTATAATATATACTTTAATATACTATAGTATAGTTTACTATAATATAATATAATATATAGTATATTCTGATATAAGATAGCATACTGTATACTATGTTATAATGCTTGTGGTATGGTTTTCACGGCCCTGACCTTTGCTAAGCGGCCACCTGCAAAGTCAGCACTAATCTTGTTGTGTGACACACGCCGTGAACGCACAACGCTGCACTGCGAATCCCGAATCCCGGTTCGTTCGCTGGCCATGGAGCATAGGTGCAAGTAAACAAATCCTAAACCTCAAGTCAAACCCTAAATTCCACCTCAGAATACAAGTATGGGCCCCTAATACGGGCGGTTTGGCTTTTTAGGGCGATTCTAGGGACCCTTACGGGTACATATAGTGTATAAGGTATACAGCAGGTATACAAGGTTAAGGGCCCATAGTAGGGGCCCATGGTTTCAACCTTAGACGGACTCCAAACCCAAAAGCCTAAGCCCTGACCCAGGGTCTTATCCAAAACAAATCCCTAAACCCCAAAGCCTAAACCTCAAACACGAAACCCTAACCCCCCCAAAAAGAACCCTAAGCCCTAACCTCCAGACCCGAAACCCTAGACCGTGGCAGCATGGCAGGTCTCCATGGAGGCCTGGCTTCGTATGGTCTTACTCAGCGAAGCTGAAACTAGCCATAATGGGTTCCAGGGGTTTATATTGGGGTTAAAAAAAGTTTGTGAGGGTCATTAATGGGTTCCAGGGGTTGATACTGGGCTTATGTAGGGGTTTGTATGGGTTACCTGGGGTTTACATAGGGCTATATAGGGCTTTTGGGCCTTCTTGCGGAGATACGGGGAATCGAGGATCCCTAAGCGACCGCTATGGACATGTGGAGATCGTCGAGGGACCATTTTCAATCCTCACGTAACTCACGTAGCCCCACATGGTTGCTAAATGGATTCTATGAATACTTGGCTCACTTCAGTCACTAGATGCCTAACACAAGAGCCACCGCTTCAGCATCCTTGTGTAACCACAACCCGGACTCTAAACCCTAAACCACCAAAGCCTGAGCTCAAACCCCAAACTGTAAGCCCAAACCCCCTTAAAGACGCTGAAGAAAGTCTAAGGGGTTGCGCAAAAACTCCTCAGACCATCTACCATATGAGCTACCGTTGTTATTAGCCTCATTGAGGAAGCCTTAACAATGGACACAGGTCCCTCTTGTAGTTTAGCATAGTCCCTAATATGGTCCCTCATACAGAATCCATGAATTCTTAACTGTACTTCACAAGTCTTCTAGTAATTCAACCCTGTTCATATATAACCTCGTTGAACCCTCTAGAAGTGCTATGACTCCTAAGAACCTGTATAGAACCCCCACGTAGCCCCTAAAGCCTAAACCCCATTGTGGTTACTTGAGTCAGGCCAAGCTCAAAATGCTGCGGCGCTTGGTGGCCCAGCCGATCAATGGCCAGGACACCTGCCCTTCTCAGGCAGGGAATGGGGAAGTCAGCGGAATGGTGAAGATGGACACTTTGGGCTCTTTTTGGATTCCTTTCAAAGTGTTAACAGGGATGTAATTCCAGTGTTTAGGTTTTATAATATGAGTTTGAATGATAGAGAACCAAATGGAAACGAACATGGGAAAACCAAATGCAACCTAGTACATTATCGAGTACAGGGTTTGGGGGACTTGGGGCCCGCGCACTGAAGAATAAGTGCAGCACCCGATAGACAAAGGAAAAATAGATGATGACATGGAACCTGGGGGCATAGAGGGCTTATGAGCTTAGAGGTTAAGGTGTTGGATTTCAGATGTTAAGGGTTCGAGGTCAAGGAGATGATGGCCAGATTGCAGACACTGGCAACTCACACTTGTTGCTCCCTCTTTGGAGCCTAGGCGCGCGGATATGAGTAGCAACTAGCTGATATGATTGGCAGTGATCCTCTGTAACAATAAGAATCAACGAGGACAGGGATCATCACGAGTTCACAAGAATCGAGATGATGATACTTCCCATTGTGACGGAGCTCATCCCAGCAGTATGTTTGCCTTCATCCGCATTTTTTCAGGTGGGGGAGGGCCTCTTCGTCGGAAACAAGAGGCATGCGACGGACGTTCGCACGTTGGTCAGCCTAGGTGTGCCCCGTCGTCATGATGCTTGCAGCCTTGCAGCTGTGGCCATCTGCTTCTGCTAAGGTCACGGGTGCCATGAACTGTGCGCCAACTGGAATCAGCTCCCTGAATTTGGATATGTACTCTGCTCATGGCCCCTCAGCTCACCCCAGCTCAAGACGGCATCAGTGGCGTGTGTGTGCAGATGAGATGAAGAGTGCTCTGAGTGCTCTGAGGCATCGCCTATGGATACACAAATGTCAGCCAGGAGCTGATGTGGACAATTCTTGCAAGGTTCACTGTTCCTACTTCATACACATAGGCCTCCGTTGTTCATGTCAGCTCAATTGTCCGAAGTTGCGCCTGGAGGATGACTACAGTTATCCAATTCTGCATGATCGCGATGGCCAGCGGTCAGAGCACCTGGATACTGCGAAGTCGTTCTACGACCGCATACGGGGTGCAGGCGCAACCTGTGAGATGCTGTTGACAGAAAGCTCTTCTTACTGGCTGCTAGTAGGGAAGATGGGAATATAATCGCCATAGCCGCTAGAAAATATATTCCTTTCAGCTGTTGCACTGAGAAGTTGCAGTCTCCAGGTGGCAACGTGCTCTTCTTCTGTGTTGCAGGGCAGAATCGCTCCGCCACGCTCGCAGTGGCGGTGCAGATCCTCAATGGGAAGAAACTGGAGGAGATCCTCACGGTCTGTGTCGTAGGCTCAGTTTGCTTCATCAGACCTGCTACTGCTTGTTGCCCTTCTCCTTCTGCTGTAGTCGAAGTGCCGACCCTTCATTTTGGAGAATGTGGGCTTCCAGCGGCAGCTTGTGGAGTTGGAAATCATCGAACAGCGGCTCAGGCGAGATGACTCGTGGTAATGGGCTAATGGGCTTATCGGGTCCGTACTTAAGTAACAGAATGTAACAGCAGATCTGCGGACATGTTCGCACAGTCTGCGGCAAGTCTCTTCAAATGGACAGAAATCCTGTCACCATGCCAGAGTAAGCTCGTGATATTGTTGATTCGGGACGTTATTTGTGTAGTTGTTGTTGGCACTCTGTACTGCATTTGCGACTTTCCTGCTGTGCACCGCATCGCGGCAGCCACTATCCACTGATCGTTTGAATGTATGACAAGAAGTGGCTGCTGGAGAAAGCTATGATAGTAATAATAGGAATACTAATAATAATAATGGTAATACTTCAAATAGTAATAGTGTGTTGTCTAGGGAATCCCAGCTCCACCCCATGGCTAAGAAAACGATGCTGGCAGGGGCAAAGAACCCTCACCGCAGCTGCGGCCGCTGCCCGACCCACCAAAGGCCGGTGCCGGGAAGAGTGGCAGCACTTACTACACTACTATACTACGTACTTGTTTCAACAATGACTAGGAAACACACCGTGGAATTCATCGGTCCAGAGGCGGTTCAATTCAGTGTGAAATTTTTAAAACATTGCGCTTGACAAGGGACTCGTCATTTTTGGGGTGACAAAGTACACCTTAGAAGGCAGCTCTGCTGAAGGCTTCACGGGTTTCAACTTCCTTCAAGGCGGCTGAAACATTTGCAAGACTTTTCCTGGCTGCTGGAGTGAAGTAACTTGTATGATTCAACCTACGTTCCCTCCATAATGTTGTAAGGGATATTTGGTAGTTTCCCTAAATAAGAGGACCCCAACAGAGACCCTAATACACTATAATCCTGATTATGGGGGCCCCCAAAAGGCCAAAGGTACCCTAATTTTGGGAAACCCCCATTTGACTTCCGTTCTTTCCCTCGCCTGTCCAGGGCAAGCGCCTCAAGGTCGAGACCTTCCCCGACTCCTCTCAAGTGGAGGCGGGTAGTTCCCAAAATTAGAGTCCCATTTTGGTACTCTTAAATATTAGGTGTTGTAACATACTCTATAACCAAAAGAGGCCCATCATTTTGAGAACGACCCATATAATCCCATGTCTACATAATAACAGTTTTCCATTTAATTTTCCATTTTATCTTCCATTTGATTCTCCATTATTGGGGTATAATATCCCTATATATCCCTTTAAATGGACCTAGGGTTTCCATTTCATTTCCCATTTTCTTTTCCATTTGATTCTCCATTATTGGGGGGTAATATTCCTATATATCCCTTTAAAGGGACCTTGGTTTCCACTTCATTTTCCATTTTCTTTTCCATTTGATTTTCCATTATTGCGGGATAATATCCCTAAACCCCATGTAAATGCCAAAAATTGACTAGTAGATTCCCCATATTATCCTAAACTCTAAACCCCTAAACCCTAAACCCCAAACCCTAAACTATACAGCCCTATACAACCCAGGTGGAACTTTTGGTCTCGGGCGTCTGCACCATGGCTGCCGTCATCCCGGAAGCTTGGCAGAGTTGCAGGATCCCAAACCTTGTTTGAGTTATAGTCTAAACTCCTGAAAGGGTTATATAGGGGATTATATAGGGTTTAGGATTTAGGGTCCAAACTCCTTAGGGGGGGTTATATAGGGGATTGATTATATAGGGGACTGCTATAAGGGGCTATTAGCTGGGATGCTAAGAGTTTAGACTATGGCTCATTTGGTACCATATTTCGGTGGGGTCTTACAAGGTGGGGAGGACCTTCGTTCTTGGCAGCTGCTAAGGTAGAGGCCACAATTGACACGGTTCGGCAGATCCTCAACGATCGAGTGAACTCATACTTGACGTGCGAGAAGAGCTTTGGTCGGAATCAGGGATTTTCCAAGATGAGGCAAACATGGTGAGTTACTCTTCAAACATCCCAGAAAACATTCCTCTAAAGAAGCAGACACTTCGAGCCTTGCGACTCAGGCCCTGCCATCAGGGCTACTGTATAGTAGCAGCCTGAGAAAGAGTACGTAGTCAGTCAACACCAACCTCTCAATCCGGCCCGCGACGCCCAACCCCGCTCTCCCCAAACCCTGAATGCTAAACCTTGTGTGAGCTTCACATTTTTGGCCACCAAAGCTGCCAAACACAAAGCAAATCCATGACAAAGCAGACACTGCAAACAAAGCAAAGGCATCACACAAGACAAAATCACCAGTAACAGACACTCCTTTTATGTAGACAACTTAATCAACTCATCGCCTTTTTGTTCCTCTTGTGCATACTTCGCGTTCTTTCGCACAAAAAGTATACATTCTACGTGTATGGCTTTAACATTGACAGTAGGCAAAGTTTATAGCATATTTTGTAATGAAACATCTACCACGCCGTTTGCAGTAGTCTGCATTACCATCTTAATTCACAATGGGTTGGGCTGGGGAATAAAACTAAGCGACATGGGCGCTATCTCCCTGAGCCCTAGGAAGTGTGTCATCGGCAAGTCTTGGATGATGTTCACCATGTTTGGGCTGCCTCCAGAGTTCGACCTGGTGCTGGAGGAAGCGGCCGTTGAGGCACACAGGGCCCAAATTGCACTGAGGATAACATCCACAAAGTGTGTATAGCTATGTGTGCATGGTGCTTTTGGTGTGTGTGGCTTCTTGGCAAACACCCACCAAAGTTCTACATATTTTGTTTCTGTTTTTTCCATGCGCGTGAAACTTCCGTGACTGAGGTCGGCGTTCAGATTTCACGTCTGCAGTCCACCTTTGGACTGGAAATTGTCAAAGCCAGTGGCGGTGACAGTCTAGGTGGTGCACCCAGCCCTCGCGCAAGCGCTTTCTCCGTTCTGGTAGCCTGCATTTCTTTGCCATGCCTCGATTCCTCTGGAGGTGCCAGCACGATCATCTGCTGGAACTCCAGGACGGGTAGATCTAAGTTGTAGTGACGGCGAAAGCAGCGTTAACAATGATTCTGCAGGTGTCGCTTTGAGCTGGCGATCTTCTCTGTGCTGCTCGGCTAGCTTGAGACAAGAAACGGATCTCCGCGTAAGACGAAGGAACAACAAAGGCAGAATTGTAAGCACCACATATATCCTTGATCTGGGTGGTCCACAAGCAGCAGGATGTTTGATGCGTTGGGGCTAAGGCTGAAGGGCGACAAGGACAGGCACGAGCCGTTTACCTTCCGCCGGGGTGCTCAGTATTGGCTGGCATTTTCTGATTCAGGTTGAGGGTCTCATGAAAGGTCAAGTTTCTTAGGGTCACTGTTATATATTGGGTAGATATTGGGATCATGGAAACTACTATGTTATCATGATTTTTGATGCCGATGAGTCTCGCAACGTGTTGTTGATCTTGGGTGAGAAATCAGGTCACGAGGAACGGCCAGGTGCGCCGGGCACCTTGCTGGCTGAGAACTTCCTGGACACAAACCTTCGCGCTTGGGACTTCACCTCAGGCCCGTGAGCTCACAGGGCGTTTCAAGAGGATGTTTGGGCTGCACACGGATTGTTGCCCAACATGTTGAGTACGCAGGCGAGGCGTTCCGGTCCACGAATCCCATCATCTTCAGCTATTCGGATGATCCACGAAGCAAGCGTGCAACTTGGCTTCACTGTCATGCCTGTCAGTTCAGTTTGTGGCGTGCGGCATGCCTCATGCAGCGGAGGATTTCATGAATATCTCTACCAGCAAGATGGAGCGACAGCAGTTGAGCCCTCAGCTTCTCCTCCAGTGCCCATCAGCATAAGCAAGAATGGACACGAGTCATAAAACAACAGGATCTTGCGTTCTCATACCTCCTTCGATCGACCAGCACTCATTCAAATCCTGGCCAGGATGAGCAGAAGAGCAGTGTGAAATCCATGAATGGTACGCGTAGAAGCGTAGAAAGCCAGCAGTAAGAAATGTGCTCGCCAAGCCCTGACGCGGGACATTTTGGAGGAGAGACAAAGGCTATCGGCCACCCATGCCCCCCTATATCCCCCCATATCCCCCCACATCCCCCTATAAACCCCCTAGAAACCCCCTATAGCTCCCTATATCCCCCAGTTCCTAGGTTCGACCATCCGGGCGAGGGCGGCATTCTTGGGATGGGCATCTTGGCATGAGCAGACAAGTTCTGGATGAAGCAAGAAAAGCCTTCGGGGTTTCTAGTCTTGCTCAATTAGTTAGGTATTCCAAAGCTGGGGGCCAAATTATGGTGGGTAATTACTTGAAAGAAGCTCAACTTTTTTGGGATTTCCGTGCCTTGTCGCCAGAGCTCTCGGATCCGAGGGGCCAATGCCATCGTGCATCGAGTGGAGCTGGAAGCGGTGGAGAAGGACTGTCTTGCTTGGAAGGGATGGAAGTTGGCCCTTCTGCGCTCCACCGCTGAGACATCACAATGTAGCCCGGGAAAAGGCATGCGTGAAGGGAGTCCGGTGAGCCAAGTAGGTAACTAGGTAGTAATCACGGTAATTGTCAGCTCCCCACTTACAAAAAACCACCAGTCAGGGTGCGCCTCGAGGATCCGGAACCTGTCCGGAGGGGCCTCCGCCTGCGCAGCCTGGCCAAATAGAGGAAGATGAAGAAGAGAAGTAGCATTCTTTGTGTGTTTCCTGTTGACACTATTGCCATTGCCTGCGCAGTCATTCATGCTTTGCCAGCAGTAGTAGTAGTTGTGCTGGTGGTTGCGGTTGTGGTGCCTTCACAACAACGATAATGATTGCCAAGTACTGAGGCTAAGTGCGTACTAATGCGGTTCGTGCTAGTAACATTAGTGGTGACGATCGAGAGAATCTCCTGAAGCCTTATGAGAAAGTCACCCTAAAACGGATTAGGCTGTTTTGTGGTTACAAAATTGGTGTGCCCCACGTATTGAAAAACACTTAAGGTCCACAGCCCATGGAGCCGAGGCCGCCTGAGCTCTGACCACTCCTTCGAGCGCCGCTGGGACGCCGCGGTGAAGCGACCCTTCAGCCGAAGCCTTGGCGCCCTCACCATCTGGGGCTTTAAACAGTGGAGAATCAAATGAAAAAGAGAACGGACAATGAAATTCGAACTTAGGTTTTTTTTGGGGTTGGTGGGGTTTAGGTTTGGCTGTCAGCTTTAGATTTTAGGCCTCTGGAAGATGCTCGCGTCCATGGAGCACAAGTCGGAAGCAGGTGTGGCCAAGAGGCCAAGCGTTGCCAAACTTGCTGGGGGTTAGCAGGGAATACGAGAGTACTTTACATAGTGACTATATACAGGGATTAAAGTATATTCCCGGCTAATCACCCATAAGCAAAGTGGCTTCTCTCAACCGAGCTCTGCAAGAGTTTTTCGAGGCTGCGCATGGCGGGAGCCTTGAACAAGCAGGGACGGCTTCTGTACTTCTATGGCCTCGGCAGGGCGCCTAGCTACCCCAGGATGCAAGAGGCCTCCCTCAAAGTGTGCATCGACACGTGTGGGTTTCCCAAAATTTAATGGTATCCCCAAACCCACAATAATAACTAAGGATTATAGCTCTTAGGGTCTATATTGGGGTCCCCATATTTAGGGAAACTACATGAAACTACCATATCTTGTTAGTTAGGTATAGCCCTGGCCTCCAACAATAACAACCATGACGAGTACAAGTTTGAGGCTGGAGTGTGGAAAGCCAAGCGCCGAGCAAAGGTATCCAGTGTGCTGACAGGTGACCCTGCTCTCGCAGTACCAAGAAGACTTTTCATCCTACACCCTGAAGCAGTTCATGGATGATTACACGAAGGCCTTTCTGCTATTTTGCAGCTGCTACGGTGTCCGCTACTAGACGTAGATACAGTGTCAATATCTTTTCTGGTTAGGATAGTCATGGTTGGCTTTTGGTGGTCAGGTGCTCGCATCCGGTGATCTCTCGCCTGAGGCCCTGGATGACTTGTGACTTTCGGATTGAATTGTCCTCGATTTCTCAATGCGGAAAACGCCACTTTCATCGGGCCAGTATCATTAGTGCCGTTGATGCTACTCTCGTTGCCGCCAATGATCACAACCTGTATTCTCGCCTCAGCACCACATCCCACTCGCTTCGGGAGGAGCACTGGCGCATCAAGGACATGCAGTCCAAGTTCTCGCTGATCAAGGTGAAGGTACTCCTGGCATCCCGGCCTGGACTTTGAAATGCTGGTGATCTCACATTTGGCACTGAAAAAGTCATAGTTGCCACAAGGTGAATGACCATACTGGAAGATACTGGAAGTTGGTGCTCGAATTCATCATCTAGAGTGAAAATTATTGCGCAGTATACCATCACGCGCATGGTCATTTCTCAATTCTTGCGTTTACTTTTTTGTGACCCACGATAATGTTGGCCTGTCAAGGCCCACTGGAAAAGAGCCCATGCCATAATCACAATATGGAACTGCCCATAGGGTGATGACTTCTGCCTCTAAGGTCAGTCTCTTGAATGGCTTCAGGGACCTGACGCTAATGGGTGTACAGGCGCACCGGTCTTGTCATTCTGTGTGTTCTTGCCATCGAATGCCTGTGCTGTGTAGAGTGCAATGTGGTTCTGGCAGCTAGCTGGATGAGGACGTCAAGAGTTCAAATGCTTGGAGCCCGCTTCCGTGACAAACTCCCTACTAGTGAAAAAGCCCGATAGCCTCACCCCCTGCAAGCCTTTCTTGGCAATGGTGCAATGAATCCCGTGAAGCCCAAGTAAGACTGCTCAGGTTTCAACAGCTGTGCTCGGATCAGCAACTATTTTTTTTCATGGAGGAACCTGCTGTTTTGTCGTTCAGAAAAATGCAATCCTCAGATGCGAAGAGAGTATTGTCTGGGTTGCAGGCATAGGTGTGATTATCATACATTAAATGTTGAACTTCACTTAGTTGGATACTACTTGCACCACACAGGAGCCGAAATGATATCAGACTTCTAGAAGTTTTAACAGGGCTCAATGTCACCAATAGTTTTGAAACACTTGAAAAAGAGGTGGGCGGATGGGCGGGGAAGTGGGGGGTCTGTACGAAGCTTAAGCTGCACATCAGCAGACGTCAGTGCAGAGCAATGGGCCGCACACCTGACCGAGCGGGAAACGGGGCCGCAACATGCAAAACCTTCTCGCGTGTACAAGTTGTTGGCTCTTATTCCCAGACTTCACTTCTCTTGCTCAGGTTGCTGAATCCCACACCTGACAAGACGGTGTGCCACAATTTGCAAAGCATTCACCTGGGAGGTGCAGCGATCAGCTGCAGGCAGAGTGGTCTGCAGCTGATACATTTCGAACTGATACCGACGTGCCGGACAGCCGTTAAGCTGGAACCATCCAAGAGGATTTGCAATACACAAAGTTCAGAGACCATGGCAAACGTGAGTTTGACTCGATGATGAAACCAACCCGAGAGCTTAGGGCATTGGGCGTCTCTGTGCAAACCGGATGTGTAGTTGCAACTTGAACCTTGGTAGCCATCAAACGCTTTGTGCAGGATTTGCTAGCAGAGCTTATTCTGCAGCAGAAGCCCGTTGAAAAACCGTGTTGTTTACTGCTTGCCACCGTGCGCTTTTGATGTCAGACTTTCATACCGGCTGGCGAGTCCACGGGAGCATTTGTGAGCTGTATGTGCAAATCGTGATTGCATCTGATCCGAAGATGGGGGGACCCCAGCATTTCAGAGCAGTAGAAGGGTTCGTTCCATGAAGGACCATCCAGTGCTTTTGTTGTGGGTGGTGTGAGCACGCCGGACCAGATGCGCTCATCTTAGCTTAGTTCTGGTGTCCTGGCTGGACGGAAATTGACTAGGCTAGCGTTCCCCAACCAAGATGAAAATGGAACGTGAAAACGTAGGTTGAGAACCAACTAGGGAAAATTACCAGATGACTTGCATAGATATACGGTATACACGACGTCAGATATTTCCTTGCTTTTTACGTTTTTTTGTTGTGGTTCCGGACTGTGCCCTGACAATTCCTGACTGAGTGTACGAGGACATTTTCTGATCTTTTTTCTGATTCCTCACGGTTTTTTGTGGCAGCTCAACCCCGCTCTCACCGGGTAAATGCTGCTACTCTTACTATCACTTCTACTTCAAGCCTTGCTCCTCTGGTCAAGCTGCACAGCTTTCCTGCTGACATGATGAACCTCTGCTGCTGCTTTTTCTTGTGATCGTCAGGCCTTCGACTTCAACCACATGAACAACGTCCTCGTCTCTAGAGACTGCAGGACTCAGGGTTTCTGTGAGGTGGGTGCCTCATTGTTGATATGTATTTGAAGTGGGCTTCAGGGGAATCTTGTCCTGTCTTTTCATTTGACTTTCAAGAACATTGAAACAGCATCAACACTCTGCCATCTGTTATTAGAGTAGAGAGAATTGTTATTGAACGGCTTCATGAGACACGGTTCCTCAGTTTCCTCTATCCCAAGCAGATGGAGGAAAGCTCGGCTCATCGACATCGATGGCGACAGCAAGGGCTCCATCCAGTCACCTGGAAGAGAGCTGTTCGGGGCAGACGGCCGATTGTGCACACGGGCGGTCTTTGCTTTAATAGACACGCAATGGCCTCAGTATGATGTGAATTTGGTTATCAACCATAAATCAAGAAGTCAAGTATAAGACACAATGTCAGTATGAAGCAATTCAGGTCAAGCTTCTGCTAAAACTGCTCCGTCCCAAGTTCTAGACAGAAAGTTGCACGCGCAAAAATGGGTTGAATTTAGAGCATGAAGGTCCGCAAGACCCTAGAGAAATCATCCAAGGAGCTTTGAACATGGTTGTTTTGTGCAAGCTTACCATGTTTTGGAGTTTTGCAAATCAACGCTAATATCTTGACATATCTTGTAGGCTTCATCGTGTACGATAGTAACATAGGAGCTTACAAGCTGCTGGAAATATGCACGAAAACCACGCAAAATGTACAGTTGACAGGATTTGGCCTGGGTAGCACACGCAGGTCCGCTCGATGAACACATGCTGCCAGCGGCAGCATGAAGAGTATGAACAGCACGAACAGTAGTTGACCCTAAGGGCCCAAGGACCCAAATAATAGGGTTTTAGGGCCCAAATACTGCTACAGTGTTAATGGTACTTGGACCCTAAAGCCCTGTTATTTGGGTCCTTGGACCCTTAGGGTGAGGCAATAAGAGTTGTAGCAATGCCATCCTCAGGTTCCCCTCAGAGTACATCCAGGGCTCCCGCAGCCGCGAGCCTGAGGCACGCCCTAAAACGGGAGCTACGCAGATGATGTTTCTGGTGACTAAATTTGGTTGTAGGGATAATGGAAACTATTCTAATGGGTTAAAAAGGGTTTAGGGTTTAGGGGTAATATTGGGATAATGGAAAAGTAAATGGAAACCTATATATTAGTGCATTTTTGCATAGCATTGGGCTGTTCGTCTTCTGTCTTGCTTTCCATGATTAGCCACTGAGCAGTGTCGTCAGGATTTACACAAGCCGGCTTTGGATGTGGACTTATCGACAATGCTGCCGCTGGTGATACAACACTTGATCTGTGGCAAAGGCGCCCGGGAAGCACACTAAGAGGAGAATTGGGGTTATACAGGGATAATAAAAAAGGAAAGGGAAGCTGCTATAGTATATTGGGGTATATAGGGGTAATGGAACATAGAACGGAAACTACTAGAAATTGCTGTTGCTGCTGTCCACGATCTTCTCCAGTTTGGTGCTCCATGTTGACCGTCAAAACACATGCGGCCACCGTGCCAAGGGCGTGGCACCACCTTTGTGACTAACCTCATCAGCAGCGTGAGGCCAGGACGAGCACGGCGTTCGATTATGTTAGAAGGTAGCCAATGCCCCATGATTGTCTGGCACATAGCGACGCGGTGCTACAGTGGGTGGAGCTTGTCATTAAATTACTGTATCAAGCTCGTCCTGCTCCCCAACTCTACAGCTTCAACCTACCTTTTCCCTTTCAGACCCTTCGTCCTTCAAACTTCGGACTCGAGGCGGGCCAAGACGGAGGAGGCTGCCAAGGATCTTATCCGAGAGATCGTGCAGGATGGACAGCTAGGTAGGACAGTCAAGTTACACATTGCGCTGTCATCACCGGTGTTGTTAACAGTAGCCGCCTCAAGTTTCTCATCATCGCACTGCAAATATGCTTTTGTGTCCATTAGCCTTCACTAGCTGCAACGTGTCAAAGTTTTTAGCACGGCTTCGTGCTATACAGCCCTCAGTTGGGACGCAGGAGGATTTCTTCCCCAAGCTGCCTAAGTGCCCAGCCGAAAGCGAGACTTGGACGAAGCGTTGATGGGGGATGGGGTCGGTTGGCAGGTTGATTGCGAAGATTTTGAATGGTCCAACCTCACGAAGCGTTGTTGTGAATGTTGATGATGAGAAGGCGGTGACTGTGAAGACTTTAGCACAGCAAGGAACGTGTCAAAAAGCACCTGGCGAAGGTCGTGGAGTGGCGCCTTGCAAACATCATCATACCTTTGCCATTACTGGTATCATTCTTCATCATTGTAGTTTTGACGATCAATGGTCATTGAACCGGCAGCCCTTACTGGTCCTTGCGCCTGCTCAACTGGAGCTCCGAGGTTCTATGCTCTCTTGATGCGGAGGTCCCCATGGAATACCTGGACCAATGACATCTACGATGCGATGCGCTGCATCGACCACCTGCCAATCAGCTAGAGCACCAGATTGTGGGATCAGCTGTTGCCAAAACGGGGATGTGGCCAGCGCAGAGTTGGAGGCCCTCATACGACGTGCCGCGGATGATGCCGGAGCTGCCAGCTCGCTGCCTGGGCTCCAAGGACTTGCAGGCATCCGCCTGTTCAGGCGGTTCGAGGTTCTACTTCAGAGACCATCAGCTCCTCCTCATCTGTCCTCAGCTTCCATGGCTGCAACTCGTGCACGGACATGAAGGGCTGCGCAAGAAGGTGAAAAGTGCGCCAGCGGAAAGAGAAGAGACCTTCTTTGTGTCTCAGAGTTTTCTGGGCACGCGCTTGAAGAGGCTTGCGTGCAGCTCCTTGAGAAGATTGCAACTCAAGACATGGAGGCGCTGCACTCACAAGGCATTGCCTGCTTGCAGAGACTCTTTTCGTGCGCTAAAGTGCTTCAGGACATTGCAAAGAAGGTGGAAGAAAGGCCTGGGTCACCTGAAGCCTACAGGGACACAGCACTTGAGCCCTCCCGAGGATGGAGGACGAAGATGAGCATGTTCGAGACTCCGCGCAGCGCTGGCGAGATTAGCAGCGTTGCTGTTTGCAGTTCGTCAGCTGCTCTTCTTTCCCCTACAAGGTACTACTCCCTGGAGGCCTGTGTTAGTGTCAGTTCCAACAGAAGAAAGTCACATGAGCTTGCCTGTATAAGGCTTTTTGAACTTCGCAGCTTTGGCTCAGTCATGGCCTGGAGGGCTCCGCTCCCCCTCGCAGCCCCTGGGGCGCTGGAGGATGTGGCAGGTGCGAAGCATGCAGAAGCCAACCTTTGAAAAAAGAGCCCCAGACATGCCCCTGAGTTTGAGAGCACCCTTTGGAGTCTGCGGAATCTAAGTAGCACTCTATGACCTTTACAGTTTCCTTAGTAATCCCCCAACAGAACGGCCAGATCGTTGGGCAAGGGGAGCCCTGGGAAGTGTCCCCAGGCTTCGGGAGATGACTTGAGCGAGGTGTACAGGGCCAAAGGCAAAAAGGCCGCTGAAGTTTTGCTCTCAGCATTAGGGTTTAAGGGTTTCCCATGATTAGGGGTACCTACTATAATGGAGAATCAAATGGAAAAGAGAATGGAAAATGAAATGGAAACTGGGTTTATATAGGGGATGAGAGGGATTAGGGTTTCCCAAAATTAGGGGTACCTTTTTAGGGATCCCCATAATAAGGACCATAGTATTTTGGGGTCTATATTTGGGTTCCCTTATTCTGGGAAACTACCATATCTTACTGGTTCTTAGTAGGGAAGTAGGGAATATGTATATGAATAGCCTTTGGGGATATAGGGACTATATTCCCTTATTGCCTACTAAGAACCAGTAAGTTATCTTGCTGAACATTCTTCTGTTTTGGTTCATTTGGCATGGCTCGCTGCCACCGTTTTGGATCTACGGAACTGTGCCCTCAACCCTAAATCCTGAACCCTAAATCCCAACCCTAATCCTAAGCCCTAAATCCTGAACCCTAGATCCCAACCCTGAATCCTAAACCCTAAATCCTAAACCCTAAATCCTAAACCCTAAATCCTAAACCCTAAACGTCCCCACAGTGTGTGGCCAGCACTTTGCCAGGCCTCGGTAGAAGAATCCAAGGCCTGTGAAGGCTTCGTAGAGGCCGGGTCCAGGGGGAAATTTTATTCCCATTCTGGGTTGCTGTTAAGGAACTTAAATTAAGTTACCATAATGGGTATATATAGTAAATAATAGGGTTTCCCCAATATAGTAACTTAATTTAAGTTCCTTTAACAGCAACCCAGCATTGGGAGCAACATGGGGGTTAGGGTTTGCGGTTATACAATGTTTAGGGTTGGGGGTTTAGGGTTTAGGGATAGTGGTTTAGGGTTTAGGGTTTAGGGGTAGTGGAAGAGAACATGGGAACCACTATAGTATATTGGGGTTATATTGGGATAATGGAAAAGAAAATGGAAACTACTGTAGTACATCGGGGCCGTTTTCAAGGGCGGGGAAGTTTATACCGGCATGTTATGTAGATATGTTGGATTCATAGATTGTGCTGGAAGATGCTGAGAGCCGTTGGTACACAGCGAGAGCAGTGATGGAACTGATGGAAGGCTGAAGGGTCCCCTGCAGAGCTACAGTAGTCCCACAAGGCCTAAGCGGTTAAGCTAATCTCTAAGCCCTGATGCCTTAAGGCTGTCCACTAGGGCACTTGCGAGGCAGAAGCCTTCCTGACCTGCGAGCGCTACGGTGAGGCCGAAGCCAAAGCTCGGCACCTTTGCCGCATTTGGGGTAAGAAGTCGGTTGATGGACTCAGTTCTCTACTGGCACACTTATGTATTAAGACACATCGCGACATGGGCAGCAGCTGGAGTTGCCAGTCACTATGGCCCCACCTGAACTCATACTGCCACACTCTCTCGTGCCCAGCATGCGCCCTGTCGGCCGTGGTCGATTTTGCTGCACCTCGGCTCGGGACGCCCGACCTCTGAGCGGTTTTGGTCACGCGTATCTGACGCTGATTGCGACGAGCAAGAGCTAACGTGCTGCTGCTCCCAACGGACAATCTGTAATGGGACCTTGAAGGGTTTCTCACGTGCATCTTGTTGGGCTGTTTATGTCCTTCCAGGTCACGCAAGATGGCAGTATTTGGCAAATCTTTAGTTTCTACATGGCCAAACTGGAACGGGAAGCGATCCTGCTAAGGGATTACTAAGGCGTTGCGCTGATACCCAAACCGTGTGCGCTCAAAAATCAGAAGCCATCCTCTACCATCTTCTACGAGCGTCTCCAGTGGGCTCACAATCCGGAAAGCGTCCCATTCTTCCAAGAGATGAACTACCCGAACACCTTTACTCAAGTCCCTAACCCGAAGCCCCCCACCTCAAATCGAAAACCTGCCTGAGCCCTAAACCCAGAATCCCGACAACGCTCAATACGAAATCCCTAAAGCCCCTGAGACCCACTAGATCCCTGAACCCTAAATCCCTGCACCCTAAACCCCCTTAAGTAGATAGAACATGGGGTATATGGGGATCTTATACCCAAAGCCATATTCTATCTACTGAAGGGGGACTCAAAGCCCAAGGACTGCGGCCCAAAGCTTCCGAGAGCTCGGGGATGTTCGAGGCGCCGCAGATGCGACGCGTCTGGTGGTGAAAGCCCTTCTGGGCCAGGCCATGATCGGTGGGCAGGGTAGGGGGAATATGGGAATACCTTATGTAGGGGTGATTTTGGGAAAACGGGCTATACAGGGATTACATACGGTTCCATGAGGTAATGTAGGGGTTATATAAGATACTGGAGGAGACTATGGAAACTACTATCCAGGGTTTAGGGTGTAGGGTTGAGGGTTTGGGGCAGGGTTGTTGAACTACTGGCATGTAGTACCAGTAGTAGCAGTAGTAGCAGAAGGAGCAGGCACATGATGAAACTATTGTGCATAAGACAGGGCAGTCACGCTGACATCGTTACTCATGTTGCTAATGGAAATGTGATTTTGTGCCGGAAGCCCAAGACTCCAATACCTGCGCTGGCAAGGGTCGCAGCGACGAAGCTCTGACTTTTGCATCGCAGGCGAGGGCCTTGGGCCAGTATCAGCCATGGCTGTTTTGATGCCCTCCAAACACCCTAAATCTTGGGCTTGATGGAGGGGACATTGGGACTGTTGAGCTGGGGTTTCTTATCTGGATGAGTCTTTAGTTGGGGTTCGCTAGTCAACATCCTCTCACTTCAGGGTTTGATAGCGGATGAAACATGCATACATCGGCTGCACCCATTAGGGACCGCGGCTTTTTAAACCCAAACTTTGAAAGAAACAAGTCTTGTGAGGCCAAGGACCAGTTTGAGGACCGCGCTGCTGTGGCAAAGCTACAGGTTTCAATAGCAGAGGCCATCAGCATCACGGTGTCTGCAATCAAGGGATTGGCTCAGGGAGGCAAGGATCAAAGGCAAAGGCTAAGGGGTTGGGTTGGGAGTCGCAGCCATGATTGCGAACTGATGGCAAGGAGATTGTCATTGTTCTGACGGACATGATTGCTACTACCATCTTGCCAGGAGTTGCAGCATACCTTCGAGAGGGAATTCTGAGACTTGAGTCGCTTCCCCACAATCTCTTTGGAATCCTGTGGATCCCTAAGCACATCGCAGTTTGACACATGCTCGTTGCAGGCTTCTCTTGGTGGCAATAATGCCAACCAGGCGGAGTCGTTTGCTGATGGGGTGTCCTTCTCTAAAGCAGATGGCTATACTTGCTGGTTGGCAGTAAGGAACCACGGGGTGGAAGTGGAACGACATACTTGCTGGAATCATATTGGGGCTGCTTTAGAGAGCCATCCTCTGTTATTTGGTAAGTATATGATGCGGCGTTTACCTTACCCTCGAAATCGAGGTTGCCAAGGATGTGGTAATTTCTTTGGATGTCGCCGCATTTCAGGGTTGAAGGTTGAGTGTGTTGGCTTCTGGAAGGTTGGATTCAAATGGTCTCATTTAAAGATGTTATCCATGTAACCAGCCATCCATCCACTAGCATATCGCGTTCCACCAGTGCTGTCTTCTTCATCGTGCTGGTGGATGCAGCTGCTGCCATTGCTGCCGCCAGTGCTGCCGCCGCCGCTGCTGCTGTGATGGTGGTGGTGGTGGCGGCTCTTCATTATGGTTTGGAAACAGAACAAACACAAACTGCTTCAGGCGCAGGCAATGGCTGGCCTCCAAGAGGCACGGCGGACCTTCGCTGGCCAGGGAGACCGAGAGTTTGAGGCATGTGGCCTTTTGGGGTTTTGCAGCTTCCTTTCCTGATGACTGGGCACCTGGATTGAATGGTCTAGGGCTTAGGGCGTATCCGGGTGGATTGGCGGCTTCTTTCCCGATGGCTCTGCGCCTGGGAGGCGAGGGCGCTCCTTGCCCTGGCAGCCCTGCACCTGGAGAGGCATCACATCTGCAGCATGCGGCTATAGTCTAAACTTTGTAAAGGGGTCTTTATATGGTAAGTTGAGAACCTAGAAGCCAAACTCGGCCCATGGGTAGAACCTCATAGCGACACATGATAGAGTCAGAGTAAAGTCATCAGTGTTTGTGGAGCATTGGAGCCAGGGGAGAGACTGATCTGGCTGGATTGGAGATTGCGCTTCGGACGGCCGGTGAGGCCGGAAGACTCTGTGGGAAGTTGGCGCTTGTTGGTGTTCCCCTCAACCACGCAGGCTTATGTAGCATTGTCATTGGCACCTCTACATAGCATGATTCGTACCGTGTGGCCTACGGCTCCCACCATCCAGGCATTCTTGTGGAATGTGAACCGATCACCTAGGCCAGGCAGAAGGCAGTGGAGCTCCAGAATCGCCGACTGGAGGCCGGACAGGACAGATGGTCCCAAATCTAAAGAAGGAGGAGGAGGAGTAGAAGCTGTGACGTTTGACATTCGGAGTGCATTCGGACTCAGGCGATGTGCATGCTGACCATTGTGGACGGCAAGGGCATGATCGCTTCCCCGGAAGATGCCCTGGACGTGGCAGACGAGCTACTCGACCTGGCGCTGGAGCTGAAGGAGATATGGGGATTTGTGCACATTGGGTACTCCTGGGAGCCAGCATTTGGTGGGGATCTGCAGGGAGCATTTTCAAACACTCCCATGTCCTAGAAATACCTAAAGTACAATTGTAGAAGGAGGCAATGCTATCCCAGAAAAACAGCTGGAGATGCCAATTAAAATTTATGCAGCATTTTTACTTCAAAGGCAGCAATAATGAACACCACGAAGAGACTGCACACCCCGAGATTCGAGAACTGGCATTTTCAAAAAGCTAAGGTCCACCTATGCACCCAAATATGTGATCCTTGTCATCAGTACCACCCTCCCCATATTCTTGTGGCATCGCGCAGCACTGCAATCATCTCACTTGTGCTAAAGGGGTGGGGGATTTGATCCGCGCAGCAGTCTCAGTACGCTTTCCATAAATGCTCATTTAAGATACTTACATTCACATCCTCGCAAGCACCAGTAGCTATCGACAGCACTCCGCCGCGCTAGGACAGGCGCCTGGAAGCTTGCACCCTGGGCAGGCTTGCAGAGCCTTGGGCTGCACACAGGAAGCAGTGGTCCGGTGAGGATGGCCCACATACATGGCTGGCTTTTGGGTTCGGGATGTTAGGTCAGGGAGGCCATGAGCCATGGGCTAAACTCCCGAAAAGGGGTTATATAAGGTAACAAATAGGGGATCACTAGAGGGGTTATTAATGGGAATACTAGGAGTTTAGATTACAACTCATACTGTTGAGCTCCGTTGTGGTTTTGCCTAGCACCGAGGACTGGAATGGCAGGCTGGGAGATCGCGATCGGGCGATCTCGGATGCTGAGGAAGCTTGGGAGATTTTCCGCGACCTGGAGTCACCGCAGGCCTCCCATTTCCATTTAGGGGGAAGCTGGGTGGCTTTACAGGCGATATAGGTGTTATATACAGGTGTATATGTGGATGCATAGGGTTCAGGGTTTGGGAACTAGGGTTTGGGGTTTCCCAAAATGATGGCTACCTCTTTGGGGTCTTTTATCACAAAGATTACAGTATTTTGGGGTCCATATTTGGGTCCCCTTATTGTGGGAAACTACCAGATGTTGTAAAAGACCTGTCGTGAGGACGAGGTTTCTGTGGAGACTGCATGGCACGTGGATAGGCAGCACGCACGGAGTGAACTTGAAGATACTGTTTTTCTTATTGTTCCAGATACATATGAGCTATAGTCTAAACTCCTGAAAGGGGGTTATATAGGAGATTTTCTAGGGGACTACTATAGGGGATATTAAGGGGGATTCTAGGATTTTAGACTATAGCTCATATACATGTGCACGACCTGAAGCATAATTATAGCGCGTTCAAATTTGGTGCCTGGGCTGTGGCATCTCCGTCGGCCTGCCTGTGAGGAGCCACGCGCTCTGCGGGCCCTGGTAGAAGGCGCTCGGGGTCTTGAAACAACAGCAGTCTCAGCTTAGTGGCTCCACTAATTATATACAATCCCTACGTGTCCCCCTTTATCGCCACAACGTGACTCCAAAACATCCCTCCTAAACCCTACGGTAAATACTACAGTACTTTCCATTTAATCTTCCATTGAATATTTTGCACTTTGCTCTCCAATTATTTAGAAGTGAGAGTGCGTTGGAATGCATGCCAGCATGTTTCAGTCACAGCCGATGTGTTCTGTGAAACATGTCCACGTACATCCCCATACATCCTCATACAACTAACGCCGCCCCTAAACCCTAAACCCTAGAAAGCCTCTGAAGAAGCCCCTGCGGCAGGCCTTCTCCCACTGGACCCTCGCCGCGCTCGGCGCCTCTGCGTCGAGTGTCTGACCCGCTTTCGTACCTCGAACAGTGCTTCAACAATTTTTTCTCGGTGTTTTAGTAGGGAATGGAGGAGGCAGTGGGACATTGGAAACTGCTGAAACTTTTTTAGGGCTTAGGGCTGCTAAAAGGGAATGGAGGAATGGGTTATACGGGTACAAGAAGGAGCTATGTGGGGACTGCTATGGGGATCCATTCCAGCTATCCGCCAGTAAGCAGGGCATCTCGAGTGCACTTTTGGTACAATTTTCGCGGATTATTGATTTTACGCAGACTCGAGGAATAGGCAGCCAGATCATGGACAGTTGCAAGCTGTGTTAATGGTTTGTCTTGGGTATGGCAGACCATCTTTTTAGGGTATTGATTTTGCACGCAAGCTTAACTACCTCGGTTCTGCAAGTTATCTCAAGGATTATGTAGTCAGTCCCCTTAGATGTACAAGGATGATGCAACCCATTTAGATCCTTATCTTACTTCCCCTTTTTGCCCCTTAGATGTACAAGGACCATGCAACCCCCTTAGATCCCTATCTTACTTCCTCAGCTTTGTTGCTAAGGGGAGAGAGGTCAGCAGTTGGCCGAGATCGAGGCTGTACGTCTCCTTGTAGAGGCGCCCAGCTCCAACGATGGAAGTTGCTAAAGCCCACCATGCATAGGGGATTTGCTTACTTAAATTCATCATATGGGTCCCTTGTAGCGGGGTTCCTGTTGCAATATGGGGTCACTTTCTCAAATCCCCCATTTTGGGAACATTAGTTCAGGCCAAGTCCCATATAATCCCCAAGATAATCTTCCTGGAGTTTCCGAGAAGCCTTCAGATGGAAATTCCTTCCTGTAGAACCGGGGAATGTTTTGCAGCAAGGGACGGGGCTGGGGGCGGGTTCACTCACGGTTGACCGACCCATTTCAAGTTTGGACCCCAGAAAAATGCTCGTATCAAAATGCAAGCTGCGCGTGTCAGGTCTTGCTCAGACTTGGAAATCTGCAGGACGAGTTTTCCTGGCAAATCTGTCCTTTCCATGCTGCAAAGATCCAAGTTGTTTTGATGATTGCAGGAGGCGGCCTCAGTAGCACAAGAATGCATCTCCGTGTGCAAGGACCACTGTGGGTTGTTCTAACTTACTGTCCTTTCCCATGACCTGGTAGCAAGATGGGATACTTATCTTGAACAGCCTCCATGCCTCCATTCGCTGACACGGCTCGAAACTCGGGCGTCAGGAGGCGGGCGCCACCGCGGCACAGGCAGTCCTGAACTCAGAGGGTCAAAGCCGTCAACAGATGCTTCTGATGCCCACATCTCCGAAACTGCAAGGCCATGATGGTTCGATTGGCCCGTGCGCGCTTGCAGGAAGGAGATGTCGAGAAGGCAAGGAGATCCAGGACAGTAGACCAGGAATCATTGCTTTGCTGCCAACTTATCACTGATTGTTTGAGGCCATGGCTATGGCGGAAAATGCATGGCAGTCCTTCGCTCGGGAGACAGCTTGTCGGCGACGATCATCATCATCATCATCATCATCACCATCATCATCATCATGGTGGTGTTGCTCATGATCGTCATGATACAGTGAAACTCATGCACGCTTCTTTGAGGATGTTGGGTGACGTGAAGGCCGCTGAGACTGAGAAGGTGCCCGCCTGGGACAACCCGGAGCAAGGGTGTTGGAGGGACCTGAGGAAGCAGCCTGACGCTTTTGGGACTTGTAGTTGGGAATGCTATACTTAGTTGGATGGAGCACTAATAACCAAGACAGGTATCTCACTAGGGCTGTGCTCTAAAATCCTGTCACAAGTTCGATTTGCTCATACCTCACAGGCTGAGGAACGCACTAGACGATTCCTCCGCAAGCCGATGTAAGACGGCAGTTCGTTTGTTGCTGGCAAGGCAGATGCCATGGAGGTCCTCTGCGACGCGCAAATCCAGTCTGCCGACCTCACGGACTTGGGGCACACCTGGAAATGGCAAAATGTGAATGCAATCCTTAATGCAAAATTACTGATTATTGCATCGTTGCAACTGTTTCGAGGACTATCCTCATTTAGCTACCTTGGCTGCGAGGATGCCCTCGCACGCGCGACGAATTTCCGTGAGCATTTTGCCGTGGCTGGGGATGCCTGCGGCTGAGATAGGGAGCTTGGATTTAGGAGCATTTCTTGAGCTTTATGACTTGCGATCAAATGTCCTTTGGTGGGAAGATGGGTTCGGGATTTGGAGAAGATGCTTTCGTGTTACAATCTAACTTTTTCAGTGTGGGACCGTGTAGATGTTGTTTAGTTCAGAATGCTGCATTTCAGGGTCCGTTTTACATTTTCTAGCAGTACCCGGCATGATAGTGAAATCCTTTTTCTAGGACCTTTCAAGAACTTGAAATTGGTAGAATCGCTTTCCTTCCCATTTGGTACCGCTTGAGTTATTTCTGGCTATTTCTGAAGTGTGTATTTAGCACATGGGGCCGCATTTATACGCCAATCCGTGGACGCGTCCCTGAAGGCACCCCTAGTGTCTGGAAGTCCCCAAAGCCTAAACCCTAAACGCTTAAACCCTAGAACTCTTGAAACCCAAAACCTCTAAACCCTGCACAGTTGAACCTCTAAACCTTAAACCCTAAGCAGTTTCACCCCTAAACCCTGGCGCCCTGAAGTCCCAGTTTCCATTTCATTTT